>CM041807.1:14157893-14162893 GCA_023376895.1 Aspiorhynchus laticeps
ATGCACACTGTGCACAGTACAGTACTCACAGTAACAGTAGTATGCACACTGTGCACCGTACTCACAGTAGCAGTAGTATGCACACTGTGCACAGTACTCACAGTAACAGTAGTATGCACACTGTACACAGTACTCACAGTAACAGTAGTATGCACACTGTGCACAGTACAGTACTCACAGTAACAGTAGTATGCACACTGTGCACAGTACTCACAGTAACAGTAGTATGCACACTGTGCACTGTACTCAAAGTAACAGTAGTATGCACACTGTGTACAGTACTCACAGTAACAGTAGCATGCACACTGCTCACAGTACCCACAGTAACAGTAGTATGCACACTGTGCACAGTACTCACAGTAACAGTAGCATGCACACTGTGCACAGTACAGCACAGTACTCACAGTAACAGTACTCACAGTAACAGTAGTATGCACACTGTGCACAGTACTCACAGTAACAGTAGTCTGCACACTGTGCACAGTACTCACAGTAACAGTAGTATGCAAGTACAGTACTCACAGTAACAGTAGTCTGCATACTGTGCACAGTACTCACAGTAACAGTAGTCTGCACACTGTGCACAGTACCCACAGTAACAGTAGTATGCACACTGTGCGCAGTACTCACAGTAACAGGAGTATGCACACTGTGCGCAGTACCCACAGTAACAGTAGTATGCACACTGTGCACAGTACTCACAGTAACAGTAGTATGCACACTGTGCGCAATACTCACAGTAACAGTAGTATGCACACTGTGCACAGTACTCACAGTAACAGTAGTATGCACACTGTGCACAGTACTCACAGTAACAGTAGTATGCACACTGTGCACAGTACCCACAGTAACAGTAGTATGCACACTGTGCGCAGTACTCACAGTAACAGTAGTATGCACACTGTGCACAGTACCCACAGTAAGAGTAGTATGCACACTGTGCACAGTACTCACAGTAACAGTAGTATGCACACTGTGCGCAGTACTCACAGTAACAGTAGTATGCACACTGTGCACAGTACTCACAGTAACAGTAGTATGCACACTGTGCACAGTACTCACAGTAACAGTAGTATGCACACTGTGCACAGTACTCACAGTAACAGTAGTATGCAAGTACAGTACTCACAGTAACAGTAGTATGCAAGTACAGTACTCACAGTAACAGTAGTATGCACACTGTGCACAGTACTCACAGTAACAGTAGTATGCACACTGTGCACAGTACCCACAGTAACTGTAGTATGCACACTGTGCACAGTACTCACAGTAACAGTAGTATGCAAGTACAGTACTCACAGTAACAGTAGTATGCACACTGTGCACAGTACTCACAGTAACAGTAGTATGCACACTGTGCACAGTACTCACAGTAACAGTAGTATGCAAGTACAGTACTCACAGTAACAGTAGTATGCACACTGTGCACAGTACCCACAGTAACTGCAGTATGCACACTGTGCACAGTACTCACAGTAACAGTAGTATGCACACTGTGCACAGTACTCACAGTACTCACAGTAACAGTAGTATGCACACTGTGCACAGTACTCACAGTAACAGTAGTATGCACACTGTGCACAGTACTCATAGTAACATGCACACTGTGCACAGTACTCACAGTAACAGTAGTATGCACACTGTGCACAGTACTCAGAGTAACAGTAGTATGCACACTGTGCACAGTACTCACAGTAACAGTAGTATGCACACTGTGCACAGTACTGACAGTAACAGTAGTATGCACACTGTGCACAGTACAGTACTCACAGTAACAGTAATATGCACACTGTGCACAGTACTCACAGTAGCAGTAGTATGCACACTGTGCACAGTACTCACAGTAACAGTAGTATGCACACTGTGCACAGTACTCACAGTAACAGTAGTATGCACACTGTGCACAGTACTCACAGTAACAGTAGTATGCACACTGTGCGCAGTACTCACAGTAACAGTAGTATGCACACTGTGCGCAGTACTCACAGTAACAGTAGTATGCACACTGTGCACAGTACTCACAGTAACAGTAGTATGCACACTGTGCGCAGTACTCACAGTAACAGTAGTATGCACACTGTGCACAGTACTCACAGTAGCAGTAGTATGCACACTGTGCGCAGTACTCACAGTAACAGTAGTATGCACACTGTGCACAGTACTCACAGTAACAGTAGTATGCACACTGTGCACAGTACTCACAGTAACAGTAGTATGCACACTGTGCACAGTACAGCACAGTACTCACAGTAACAGTAGTATGCAAGTACAGTACTCACAGTAACAGTAGTATGCACACTGTGCACAGTACCCACAGTAACAGTAGTATGCCAGAGAATGACAGGGAAGTGCATTAGGATTGTGTTGTTGTGAGAAACTGTTTTCATCGTGTCTCTAAGGCTGTAAGCTGGGAGAAGCCTCGGAGTTCCTGGTGCCGGTGGACGGCCGGATCCAGGTGCCCACCAGGAACGGTCAGATGGGCTGTTTCGAGGTGTGCACCTGCGGTCAGAGCGGTCGTCTGGAGAACTGCGCTGACATGCCCTGCTTCGACACCAGCAAGACCTGCCTCATGGGAGGACAGCGCAAGAGTAAGAGCTCATATCTGCATGCAGCTTCGCTCTCACATTAATGAATAGCAACTCTTCTTCAGCACTTGCTGCGTGAATCATGTGCATTTCACATAGTAAATGCATTTGTTTGTTTTTATTTAATTAACTATTATCACTAGCTTAAAGTGCCCCTGTTATGGGTTATGAAAGTTCATATTTTGGTTTTGGGATCCTCAACAACAGGTTGACATGCATGCAAGCTCAAAAAAACACTTTAATTTTCTTATAATATGCATTTATTTTTACCTTATTTGCTCCCAAACGATTCGTTCAACAATTAATTTTTCCAAACCCCTCCTCTGTGTGACGCTACTCTGCTCTGATTGGTCGATTTCATTTAAAGCAGTGTTTGTGAGAGCAGTGTTACTTTGTGTACAGCGTTACCGTGGAAACGGCTATTTTTAATGCTACAAAAGTGACACCTAGTGGCAACAAGTGGGCGGGGAATATGCTAATGATTCATGTTGAAACGACTCGTTTCAATGATTCAGAGTCGACTCTTTCTTTTGAGAGAATAACTTTATACACGCTGCACTTTCAGATTTAACACTCTGCAGATGTTTTTATTCACTTACACACTGCATGAAAGATCATTTACTAAAATACATAATAGGGGAACTTTAACATAACGACAAATAAGGCAAAAAAACTGAGCCAATTGATGTTTTTTTATGTAATTGCAAGAAACAGCAACAACAAACAGCACTGCACTGAAATACAATAACATAAAGTAAACAACACATCAATCAATAAGGAAAATATCATCATAAGCCTTAAGAAACTCAATGAGATTAAGAAATATAACAATAAGCAAAATCTCAGCAAGAAAGGCATCAAATCTAGTTAACATCTATGTATGTATGTGTTGTTTATGTAACGTCTGGTTATAGGACTGGTCATGTTTTAAGTGGACGCTGCCATCTATTGGTGCAATGATGCATTAATAACATTAATAACAACAGAAATCTGTATTCTCAGCGGATGGATGTTTAGAATGGCTTACAGTATGTTTTAAACACAAACAATCGAACAGGAAATATATCAATATATAGAAAAAATATGAAATAAAACCTTTTAGAATTAGAACGAATGCATGTCATTAGTGAAAATATTTGTTTCTTTTTTTCTAGTTCTAGTGTTTTTGTAAACATCTCGTGTTTATTCCTGTCGGTTTGAACCTGAATGAGTTTATTGCTTTTTCTTTCATGTTTATTTTTACTCTTGTCATCTTGGGCTCATTGGAGACAGATGTGCTGTGTTTTATATTCATGTCAAGCAGCGCCGCATGGAAAGATGGAGACTAAACATATAGCATGCTGTATTCTCACTCGTATAACTTATTTGGGAATAAATATATATATACAGTATATATGTATATATATATATATATATATATATATATATATATATATATATATATATATAACTGTAGGACTTTCTCATTCTCAGTGAAGTAAAGTAAATAATACAAATGTCCAAAAACAGTGTTGAGAAGCTGCTTTGTTCTGTAAACTATAGGCAAGGCAAGGCAAGTTTATTTATATAGCACATTTCATACACAGTGGTAATTCAAAGTGCTTTACATAAAAGAAAGTGAAATAGTCATTCACAGCAATAAAAACAAGGAATTAAAAATAATAAAAACAAGGAATTTTAAAAAGTTATAGAAATTGATTTAAAATGAAATTTAAAACAGTTAAATAGAATATGTAGTTAAGCATGCAGTTAAACAGTTAAATAGAATATGATTATACATAAAATACAGTGCAGTCAGTTCGGACGTAGCACAGTGTTCATTCAACAAATGCACAGCTAAACAGATGAGTTTTCAGGCTGGATTTAAATGTGCCTAATGTTTTAGCACATCTGATCTCTTCTGGACGCTGGTTCCAACTGTGGGAGGCATAATAGCTAAAAGCGGACTCCTCTTGTTTTGTGTGAACCCTTGGTGTTTCTAACTGACTCGATCCTAATGATCTGAGTGGTCTGTTAGGTTTATATTCAGTGAGCATATCTGCAATGTATTTAGGTCCTAGGCCATTGAGTGACTTATAAATGAGTAAAAGTACTTTAAAATCAATCCTAAATGTAACCGGAAGCCAGTGTAAGGACCTGAGGACTGGTGTGATATGCTCAGATTTTCTGGTTCTAGTCAGAATCCTGGCAGCAGCGTTCTGGATGAGCTGCAGCTGTCTAATGGTCTTCTTTGGAAGGAGACCATTACAATAATCCACCCTGCTGGTGATAAAGGCATGAACAAGTTTCTCCAAGTCGTGACTGGAAACAAAACATCTAATTCTTGCAATGTTTTTGAGATGATAGTATGCTGATTTAGTTACTGCTTTGACATGACTACTGAAGCTAAGGTCTGTCTCCAGAATCACCCCAAGA
>CM041807.1:14170393-14187893 GCA_023376895.1 Aspiorhynchus laticeps
CACACACACACACACACATCACATCACATCGCAACATCACATCACATCGCACACGCTCACACATGCGCACACACATGCGCGCACACACACACACACACACATCATACATAACACACACACTCACACACACACACACACACACACACACACTCACACACACATCACATCACATCGCACACGCTCACACATGCGCACACGCACACACATTACACACACACACACACACACACACACATCTTCTCATACATCAGTGCTTTCACTGAAGTAGCGTTAGCTGTCAGTCTTGTGGTCGAGCAGTTTTAGTGTTACTGTGTTTAAGAGTGAAGACGTGAGCTCGGTCTGTCTGGAGGAGTGTGTCCAGAGCCGCTCCGTCTGGAGGAGTGTGTCCAGAGCTGCTCCGTCTGGAGGAGTGTGTCCAGAGCTGCTCCGTCTGGAGGAGTGTGTCCAGGGCCGCTCCGTCTGGAGGAGTGTGTCCAGAGCCGCTCCGTCTGGAGGAGTGTGTCCAGAGCTGCTCCGTCTGGAGGAGTGTGTCCAGAGCTGCTCCGTCTGGAGGAGTGTGTCCAGAGCTGCTCCGTCTGGAGGAGTGTGTCCAGAGCTGCTCTGTCTGGAGGAGTGTGTCCAGAGCTGCTCTGTCTGGAGGAGTGTGTCCAGGGCCGCTCTGTCTGGAGGAGTGTGTCCAGAGCTGCTCCGTCTGGAGGAGTGTGTCCAGAGCTGCTCTGTCTGGAGGAGTGTGTCCAGGGCCGCTCTGTCTGGAGGAGTGTGTCCAGAGACGCTCTGTCTGGAGGAGTGTGTCCAGGGCCGCTCTGTCTGGAGGAGTGTGTCCAGGGCCGCTCTGTCTGGAGGAGTGTGTCCAGAGCCGCTCTGTCTGGAGGAGTGTGTCCAGAGCCGCTCCGTCTGGAGGAGTGTGTCCAGGGCCGCTCCGTCTGGAGGAGTGTGTCCAGAGACGCTCTGTCTGGAGGAGTGTGTCCAGAGCCGCTCCGTCTGGAGGCGTGTGTCCAGAGCTGCTCTGTCTGGAGGAGTGTGTCCAGAGACGCTCTGTCTGGAGGAGTGTGTCCAGAGACGCTCTGTCTGGAGGAGTGTGTCCAGGGCCGCTCTGTCTGGAGGAGTGTGTCCAGGGCCGCTCCGAGTGTGTCCAGAGCTGCTCTGTCTGGAGGAGTGTGTCCAGAGCTGCTCTTTCTGGAGGAGTGTGTCCAGAGCCGCTCAGTCTGGAGGAGTGTGTCCAGAGACGCTCCGTCTGGAGGAGTGTGTCCAGAGCCGCTCCGTCTGGAGGAGTGTGTCCAGGGCCGCTCTGTCTGGAGGAGTGTGTCCAGGGCCGCTCTGTCTGGAGGAGTGTGTCCAGAGCCGCTCCGTCTGGAGGAGTGTGTCCAGAGCCGCTCTGTCTGGAGGAGTGTGTCCAGAGACGCTCCGTCTGGAGGAGTGTGTCCAGAGCCGCTCTATCTGGAGGAGTGTGTCCAGGGCCGCTCTGTCTGGAGGAGTGTGTCCAGAGCCGCCCCGTCTGGAGGAGTGTGTCCAGAGCCGCTCCGTCTGGAGGAGTGTGTCCAGAGCCGCTCTGTCTGGAGGAGTGTGTCCAGAGCCGCTCTGTCTGGAGGAGTGTGTCCAGGGCTGCTCTGTCTGGAGGAGTGTGTCCAGGGTTGCTCCGTCTGGAGGAGTGTGTCCAGAGCTGCTCCATCTGGAGGAGTGTGTCCAGAGCCGCTCCGTCTGGAGGAGTGTGTCCAGGGCCGCTCTGTCTGGAGGAGTGTGTCCAGGGCCGCTCTGTCTGGAGGAGTGTGTCCAGAGCCGCTCCGTCTGCAGGAGTGTGTCCAGAGCTGCTCTGTCTGGAGGAGTGTGTCCAGGGCCGCTCTGTCTGGAGGAGTGTGTCCAGGGCCGCTCTGTCTGGAGGAGTGTGTCCAGAGCCGCTCCGTCTGGAGGAGTGTGTCCAGGGCCGCTCTGTCTGGAGGAGTGTGTCCAGGGCCGCTCTGTCTGGAGGAGTGTGTCCAGAGACGCTCTGTCTGGAGGAGTGTGTCCAGGGCCGCTCTGTCTGGAGGACTCCATCGACATCAGCATATAGTTTGATTATAGAATTGATTAGTGTGCTTCATCAAACCAATATGACATTATTAAAATAACAAGAAGCTGAGCATTACAGCGAGTATAAGAAGAGAAAGGGACTATTTAACAAAACACAGATCTTTGATAAATAATAATTGATAATAGTAGAATTTAATAGATAGAAATAAAACTATTTTACATTTTTAATATTATAATATGACTTTATTGCAGCCTAGAATTAATGTAAAGCTGCTTTGACACAATATGTATTGTTAAAAACACTATATAAATAATGGTGACTTGACTTGACTATTATAAATTAAAAATATTATAAATTATTAATAACTGTAATTATAATTGTTGAAATCAACTTTTTCAAACTTGCCACATGAATATAAACAAATTAATATAAGCAATATGACACCATATTTTGTAATAAATGATAATAATATATATGTGAGAAATATTTTGTATTATGTATTAATTATTAATATCTGCAAACAAATATTTTTGACATAAGGTGTTTCTCCAACATGCTGCATTATTATAAATAAGCAATAAGATAAAATACACCAATGTAAATAATAATTATTAATAATAGCGCATTTAATGAGAATGAATACAAAAATATAAGTAATAATTTATGAATATAATAATTATTATTAATAATGTTAAAACCGTATCAACCATTAAACATTATGAATAATAATAATAATGTTTAATATTCTTAAATTGCTGCAGTGATATCAATTAATTTATATAAGCAATGTAATAAAAGTTTCAAATATTTAGTTTTAAAAATTTAGTAATAAAACAATCAAATGTAATAAATAAGAAGAATTAATTGCTACAATTGAAAACAAAATTGTATTATTATTATTAACTATTAAATAATAATAATAATAATAATAATTAGAATAAAATATTTGTCTTTGGGTCAGTGGTTCTTGAATGAGCTGATGAGCTGAATCAAGTAAAACCTGTCACTGGTGTGTGTTTATTCAGCAGCTAACACTCATCCAAGTGTCTTCGGCATGTGTGTGTGTGTGTGTGTGTGTGTGTGTGTGTGTGTGTGTGTGTTTGTGAAGAGTGTGTTTGTTCAGATGTCACTGAAGGGCTTTTGAATTCCCGTCCAGGATCAGATTAAATTAGCAGCACAATGTCGTCAGCGGAGGATCTCTGAGTGAACGAGAGCCTCTCAGCATCTGTCTTATGTAAGGTGTTGCGTAACATCTCCTTGGCCCGCGTTTCAAAGGAAATGTTTGTTCCTTTGTAAACAAGATGATAAAATGGCGAAGCCTTGATGTTAAACATCTGACCGAGGTGCTTTCATGATGCCGCCGGTGCGCTGAAGCAGAGGAGAGACGCTCAGAGATTTCAGGGGAAATACACGTTAATCGTGTATACATTAATAGTGTTGGGGGTAATGCATTACAAGTAATGTAATCAGATTACTTTTTTCAAGTAGCTAGTAAAGTAATGCATTACTTTTTAATTTTCAAGAAAATATTTGAGTTACTTTTTCATATAAGTAGCGCCAGTTACTTTGTGTTCCCATTTATTGATTGACAGCTCTCCTGTCGTCATGTTGAGAGAAATCGGGAGTAAGATGTTACTGTAGTTCTAGAATAAATGTGAACATGCATTAATTAAAAAAAAAAAAAAAACAGATTCAGCATTCCTGAAAATGAATAAAGACTGTGAAATGCAACTCAGAATATGATGCAAACCTGCAATAATTAAATGTTAAATAACACAAATATCCTTAATGTATTTAATCCCATTTTATTAAGCAATATCTTTGCTTCAGACCTTCAATGATCCAATTCAACCATACTAATAAGCAAAAAGTACTCAAGATAAACATGAGTGCTTTTTTTATTGCTGAAGTGTGTTGAAATTACTTTTTCTACATTCTATTGTGCAGACGTGAATTTACTTTCCCTTCAGCCTGAGGCTTATTCAGTTCACTTTTGGTGTGAAATGGCTTTTTTTAGCCAAAAAAAAAAATTTTTTTTAATAGGGATGCAACGATACCATTTTTTCAGATCCGATCCGATCCGATCCAGAAAATTCTGAGTATCGGCCGATACCGATCCGATCCGATCCTAGCACAGGATTTTTTTTTTTTTTTTTTTAATCAATGTAGAGTTTCTATACTTCTGTTTCACTCTTTTGTGTGTTAAACACAATCTACTAGACAACTTCATTTTAATGAAAAATAACATGAAAATATATATAGGGGCTGTTTAAACCTGGTCACTTCATGCGTTTTGTAATATAAATCCGATCGCACACAACACTCCAGGAGGTGGTCTGGGCCACATTCCAGACGAAACTGGACATGTGTAAATGCATCTGGTTGTTGAAACCACATATGTGAATTTTACTCCTCCCAAAATGTAAAAGTAATAAACGTGTGAGACCGTGTTATAGGCTATATGACATTTTAGTCAGATATGACTGCGCTAATGCAACAAGGATGAGCTGAGTATCTCTTCAGCAAGCAGACGCGCAAACTGCCGCGAATGAAACTGAAAGAAAGACGCAGACGCTCAACACATTCATCTTCATTAAAAGTATAAGACAGTCTTATCTCTCCAGTGCTGATGCCGCGCGCTCCTATTGCGGTCTTTGATCTGGAAATGAGCTGATAATTAATAAAATGCAGCGCTTTTGATTTCGTTGACGTGAACTTCATTACATTTAAATATAGCGCGGGAATTGAAGATCGGATTTATATCCATTTATGTGGCCAAGTGTAAATGGAAACCTTTCAACAAATCAGATAGATATCAGATCAGAGAAAACGCATGAAATGACCAGGTGTAAACAGACCCATTCATAATCTATGACAATAATACTATAAGGGAGATTTTAAACTAGGTTAGTGGATAATTTAGCAGCAAAAGTTATTCTAGAAAAATCATGAGTGCACAATTTTATAAAATCTAAACATTTAGTGAAATAACATTATTTAGTGGGGAACAAATAAAAGTGAATATGTGAAGGACTAAATCTGGTAAAATGTTACACATTGCTCTTTGTATTGTTCTAAAATACATTAATGAAAACAGGTAAATGTATTTATTTATAAATATAAACTACAAAATTAAAAGACATTTCTTTTAAATATATAGCACAGTAATGAAGGCAGCAACATATGATAGACGAGTCCTGCCTCCATTACTGTGCTGTACATTAGATTATTAATAGCCTTGATAGGACAGTTACAAGAAACGCTATAAATAATATTTCATTGCACAAAAGTATGATAATACGAAAAGCTCAAATAGAGAGCGGCATAAATCGCTTATGCGCTTCCCGTGCGCAGAATGATGCGCTTGAAGCAGCACGGAGTCACAGCGCGCAGCTCCGGTCAGAGAAGTTCAAAGCACAGAGGGAAGAGAGATTGATGCTTAGCTTATTAAATCTGCGCGATAGTTTATTGAGCCTTTTCTTTTAACGGTTTTAAATCTCAGTTATTGAGCGCTCTTGAAGAGAGTTTCATTGTTTTGACTGTAGTAACCGAACGTGACACGCAGTTTGAACGCTGAACGGAGGATGACAGACAGACGCAGCGGAGAGAAGAGTTTACGTGAACTTCAATTTAACGACTTAAATTTTCATCTGTACCTCAGATTAAACTATGGAACGGCTTCAGAACACTTGGACTTTGACTTTATGGTGCTTTATAATGCTTTTGTGCTTTCGTGGGGCTTAACAATAACACAGAATAGTATACACTCAATATCGGATTTGGATCGGTCTCGTCTCTCCGATACCCGATCCACAGAAAATGACCGGATCGGAGCCGATACCGATCCTGAGTATCGGATCGATGCATCCCTATTTTTTAATATTAAAAACAAACAACCAAGCCCTGCCCAGATTTAAAAAGTAACACAAAAGTAATGCAATGCATTACTTTCCATAAAAAGTAACTAAGTAATGTAATTAGTTAGGGAGGAACGCAATATCGTAATGCATTTCTTCCCATAAAAAGTAACTAAATAATGTAATTAGTTAGGTAGGAACGCAATATCGTAATGCATTACTTTCCATAAAAAGTAACTAAGTAATGTAATTAGTTAGGGAGGAACGCAAATCGTAATGCATTACTTTCCATAAAAAGTAACTAAGTAATGTAATTAGTTAGGTAGGAACGCAATATCGTAATGCATTACTTTCCATAAAAAGTAACTAAGTAATGTAATTAGTTAGGGAGGAACGCAATATCGTAATGCATTACTTTCCATAAAAAGTAACTAAGTAATGTAATTAGTTAGGGAGGAACGCAATATCGTAATGCATTACTTTCCATAAAAAGTAACTAAGTAATGTAATTAGTTAGGGAGGAACGCAATATCGTAATGCATTACTTTCCATAAAAAGTAACTAAGTAATGTAATTAGTTAGGGAGGAACGCAATATCGTAATGCATTACTTTCCATAAAAAGTAACTAAGTAATGTAATTAGTTAGGGAGGAACGCAATATCGTAATGCATTACTTTCCATAAAAAGTAACTAAGTAATGTAATTAGTTAGGGAGGAACGCAATATCGTAATGCATTACTTTCCATAAAAAGTAACTAAGTAATGTAATTAGTTAGGGAGGAACGCAATATCGTAATGCATTACTTTCCATAAAAAGTAACTAAGTAATGTAATTAGTTAGGGAGGAACGCAATATCGTAATGCATTACTTTCCATAAAAAGTAACTAAGTAATGTAATTAGTTAGGGAGGAACGCAATATCGTAATGCATTACTTTCCATAAAAAGTAACTAAGTAATGTAATTAGTTAGGGAGGAACGCAATATCGTAATGCATTTCTTTCCATAAAAAGTAACTAAGTAATGTAATTAGTTAGGGAGGAACGCAATATCGTAATGCATTTCTTTCCATAAAAAGTAACTAAGTAATGTAATTAGTTAGGGAGGAACGCAATATCGTAATGCATTACTTTCCATAAAAAGTAACTAAGTAATGTAATTAGTTAGGGAGGAACGCAATATCGTAATGCATTACTTTCCATAAAAAGTAACTAAGTAATGTAATTAGTTAGGGAGGAACGCAATATCGTAATGCATTACTTTCCATAAAAAGTAACTAAGTAATGTAATTAGTTAGGGAGGAACGCAATATCGTAATGCATTACTTTCCATAAAAAGTAACTAAGTAATGTAATTAGTTAGGGAGGAACGCAATATCGTAATGCATTACTTTCCATAAAAAGTAACTAAGTAATGTAATTAGTTAGGGAGGAACGCAATATCGTAATGCATTTCTTTCCATAAAAAGTAACTAAGTAATGTAATTAGTTAGGGAGGAACGCAATATCGTAATGCATTTCTTTCCATAAAAAGTAACTAAGTAATGTAATTAGTTAGGGAGGAACGTAATATCGTAATGCATTACTTTCCATAAAAAGTAACTAAGTAATGTAATTAGTTAGGGAGGAACGCAATATCGTAATGCATTTCTTTCCATAAAAAGTAACTAAGTAATGTAATTAGTTAGGGAGGAACGCAATATCGTAATGCATTTCTTTCCATAAAAAGTAACTAAGTAATGTAATTAGTTAGGGAGGAACGCAATATCGTAATGCATTTCTTTCCATAAAAAGTAACTAAGTAATGTAATTAGTTAGGGAGGAACGCAATATCGTAATGCATTACTTTCCATAAAAAGTAACTAAGTAATGTAATTAGTTAGGGAGGAACGCAATATCGTAATGCATTACTTTCCATAAAAAGTAACTAAGTAATGTAATTAGTTAGGGAGGAACGCAATATCGTAATGCATTTCTTTCCATAAAAAGTAACTAAGTAATGTAATTAGTTAGGGAGGAACGCAATATCGTAATGCATTACTTTCCATAAAAAGTAACTAAGTAATTTAATTAGTTAGGGAGGAACGTAATATTGTAATGCATTACTTTCCATAAAAAGTATATAAGTAATGTAATTAGTTAGGGAGGAACGCAATATTGTAATGCATTACTTTCCATAAAAAGTATATAAGTAATGTAATTAGTAAGGGAGGAACACAATATTGTGATGCATTACTTTTAAAAGTAACTTTCCCCAACACTGCACATTAATACATTAATCGTCTTAACGTAACGTAAACCGCTGACCTCTGCAGGCTAGACTCAAGAACGGCGGTCCTGGACAAATTCATGACTAATTTAACACATGGAAAATGAGAGAGATTTCAAATGTCCTGGAATATTAATTTAAAAATGCAATTCTGAATGAACGGTTCAGCACTGACCTGAAACAATCCAAGCTTTTTATTGCATCAAAACACATGAACACAATGAGCAGAACCCACTCACTTTACACCGGACCTGCTTAAAGCAAAGTTCACTTCATTTACAAATATTTGAAGGCTACATTCTAAAGTTTTAGTGTATTATTTATATATATATATTATAAGGATTAATATTGAACTCATTTATTATTTTAATTTCAAAATGGATAAATAAAAAGAGATAGTTTCAATATTTTTGCTAAGATATTGAAAGTGGTTCTGAAAGTCATTAGTTGTGTAGGTAGTTGTATAATGTATAATTAAGAGCTCATATTAAAGAGCTGATTTAATAGTTAAGTCATGGCCATAAACCGCACATCTTTTAAAGAGGAATATAATTCTTCAGGGACTGATCTTTTTCTTTTATTCCTGTTGTAATTGACTTGAACATTTTATGGAAAAGTCATCGAGGTCCTGGAAAATTGCATTGAAATAGAGTAGAAACCCTAAGGAAACTTCTCTGGGATCAGTTATTGGTCCTAATTGTCATTTCAGCCCAATTTACCACTTTAAATTTTAAGTTTTGAAAATAACTAAGAATATATTATGAATATAATGTTCAAGTGAAAGGTACATTGTGATAAGGCACATCTAATTACAGATGATAAACTACAACCCGAATTCCGGAAATGTTGGGACGTTTTTTTAAATTTGAATACAATGAAAACTAAAAGACTTTCAAATCACATGAGTCAGTATTTTATTCCCAATAGAACATAGAGAACATAACAAATGTTTAAACGGAGGAATTTTACACTTTTATCCACAAAATGAGCTCATTTCAAATTTGATGCCTGCTACAGGTCTCAGAATAGTTGGCACGGGGGCAACAAAGGGCTGAAAAAGCAAGACATTTTGAAAAGATTCAGCTGGGAGAACATCTAGCAACTAATTAAGTTAATTGACATCAGGTCTGTAACATGATTAGCTATAAAAGGGATGTCTTAGAGAGGCAGAGTCTCTCAGATGTGAAGATGAGCAGAGGCTCTCCAATCTGTGAAAGAGTGTGTAAAAAGATTGTGGAATACTTTAAAAACAACGTTCCTCAACATCAAATTGCAAAGGCTTTGCAAATCTCATCATCTATAGTGTGTAACATCATCAAAAGATTCAGAGAAATGAGAAATCTCTATGCGTAAGGGACCTTTGTTGGATGCCGTGGTCTTCGGGCCCTCAGACAACACTGCATCACTCATCGACATGATTCTGTCATTGACATTAATAAATGGGCTCAGGAATACTTCCAGAAACAACTGTCGGTAAACACAATCCACCGTGCCATCTGCGGATGCCAACTAAAGCTCTATCATGCAAAAAGGAAGTCATATGTGAACATGGTTCAGAAGCGCCGATGAGTCCTGTGGGCCAAGGCTCATTTAAAATGGACTGGAAAAGTGTTAAATGGTCAGACGAGTCCAAATTTGACATTCTTGTTGGAAATCACGGACGCCGTGTCCTCCGGGCTAAAGAAGAGGGAGACCTTCCAGCGTGTTATCAGCGTTCAGGTCAAAAGCCAGCATCTCTGATGGTATGGGGGTGCATAAGTGCATAAGGTATGGGCAGCTTGCATGTTTTGGAAAGCACTATGAATGCTGAAAGGTATATAAAAGTTTTAGAGCAACATATGCTCCCCTCCAGAGGACGTGTATTTCAGCAGGCCAATGCAAAACCACATACTGCAGCTATTACAACAGCATGGCTTCGTAGTAGAAGAGTCCGGTGCTGAATTGACCTGCCTGCAGTCCAGATCTTTCACCTATGGAGAACATTTGGTGCATCATTAAATGAAAAATACGTCGACCACAAACTCTTCAGCAGCTGGAAACCTATATCAGGCAAGAATGGGACCAACACCAGAACTCCAGAAACTCATAACCTCGATGCCCAGACGTCTTCAAACTGTTTTGTAAAGAAGAGGAGATGCTACACCATGATAAACATGCCCCCGTCCCAACTTTTTTGAGACCTGTAGCAGGCTTCAAATTTGAAATGAGCTCATTTTTTTCATAAAATTGTAAAATTTCTCAGTTTAAACATTTGTTATCTATGTTCTATTGTGAATAAAATATTGGCTCATGTGATTTGAAATTCTTTTAGTTTTCATTTCATTCAAATTTAAAAAACGTCCCAACATTTCCGGAATTCGGGTGGTATGTATAAAAATACACATCTAAATACAAACATAGCAAGTGTAAATAATATGCTTGTCTATTGTATATTTCTTTCTATATTTTTATTACTTTATTGTATTATATTTATTTATTTTGTTATATTTATATGATTTGTATTATATTCACATTATTATATTTAATTATTTTATTATATTTATATTAATATATTTAATTATTGTGATATATTGTATTTTGATTATTATATTACATTTGTCATTTTTTATATACATATACTATTATGGTGTTATATTACATTTTACTGCTTGGTTTCTATGTATGTCTGTACTTTCTGGAAGCACCTGTCACCAAAGACAAATTCACAAATAGTGTGTGTGTGTGTGTGTGTGTGTGTGTGTGTGTGTGTGTGTATAAAGTGTGAGTGAGCAAGTGTGTGTGTGTGTGTGTGTGTGTATAAAGTGTGAGTGAGCAAGTGTGTGTGTGTATAAAGTGTGTGTGTGTGTGTGTGTGTGTAAATGGCAGTAAAGCTCTTGTTTGTGATGTCTGACGGTCAGTGGTGTGTGATGTGTTGACAGGTGTGTCCCCAGGCGTCAGGTGTGTTTGACCGAGCTGTCAGAATATCCCTGCCCTCAGTATGAGTGTGTTTCCCGTCCGGCCGGCTGTGACCAGAACCAGCTGGATCCAGTCTGTGACACAGACAACCTGGAACACGCCAACCTGTGTCTGCTGTTCCAGCGGAGCAAGAGCCTGGCCTACATGGGACACTGTCAGGTACAACACACAATATAACACACACAACACAACACAGCTCAGATCACTCTGATTGACATGCTAATTGTAATTGCTGGGATTTTTGGTGTAATTTGTATATGAGTATGATTTCTGATGTAGGTGTGTGTGTGTGTGTGTGTGTGCTCAGGACGCCTGCAGGAAGTCCAGAGAGGTGTGTGGTCATAACGGAGAGACGTACAGTACGGTGTGTGAAGCGTTCTCGGACCGTGTAGCTGTGGACTATCAGGGTCGCTGTCATGCGGTCGGCGTCGTGTCTGAGTTCACGTCAGACTCAGGCTGCAACGCTGTTCCCTGCCCTCCGCTCTCCAGCCGTGTCTGCAACCCCGTCACGCCGCCCGGTGAGAGCAGCTACACACACACACACACACACATACATACACACTCGCACACACACAAACAAACACACACACTCACACGCACGCACCCTCACTCACTCACTCACTCACTCACACGCACACACTCACACACACACACACACACACACACACACACACACACACACACACACACACACACACACAGACACAGACACAGACACAGACACAGACACACACACACACACACACACACACACATAGTTTATTTCTTATCATTCTGAGTTTAAATCTTTTATATTTGATTTTCAGGGATATCTATGAGGGATATCATTTGTGTAAAACTAATAAACTGCTGTGAATGTGTGCAGGTGCCTGCTGTCCGGTGTGTGCGGGAATGCTGCAGATCCTCTGGAATAAAGCACAGATGAACAGCTTCGCTAAGGTAAAAGCTTTATCTTCTCGTTCTGCATCGCACAGAGCTGGTCAAGTCTCCTGTGATTTTATCCAAGTGCATTGAGATGAAGCAGCCAGCAGGAGGCAGTGTGGGGCATTTAATAGCATTAATGCACCGGCTGACTATTCCCATATGATCATGTTTCTCCTGAACAGCATGCTTTACATCAGCCAGATCTCTGAGCAGATTACTGTGTTCGGAAACAGTGTGCTTATGAACTATTAACAGTGAATGTTTCTATATGAGGTCTGGCCTCCCTCCAAAAACATTTAATAACATCTAATGTCACAGATGTTGTATTTCATAAATGCCGCAGCTATGCTCAATAACGTTTACCGATGCTGTACTAATGAATACAATATTGCAATCTCCACCGTTACTATTGCTCATAAAAGAGTTAGTGATTTGAACGAATGAAAGATGCTTTAAATTATGCAGCTTGTTGAGGAAAGGTGTATATGTGCTGTGAGGCAGCATTCATATTGTGTGTGTGTGTGTGTCTGTGTGTGTGTGTGTGTGTGTGTCTGTGTGCGTGTGTGTGAGTGTGTGTGTTTGTGTGTCTGTCTGTGTGTGTGTGTGTGTGTGTGTGTGTGTGTGTGTGTGTGTGTGTGTGTGTGTGTGTGTGTGTGTGTCTGTGTGCGTGTGTGTGAGTGTATGTGTTTGTGTGTGTGTCTGTGTGTGTGTGCGCGTGCGTCTGTCTGTGTGTGTGTGTGTGTGTGTGTGTGCGTGCATCTGTCTGTCTTTCTGTCTGTGTGTGTGTGTGTGTGTTTGTGTGTCTGTCTGTGTGTGTGTGTGTGTGTGTGTGTGCGCGTCTGTCCGTCTGTCTGTCTGTCTGTGTGTGTGTGTGTGTGTGTGTGTGTGTGTGTGTCTGTCTGTGTGTGTGTGTGCGGGTTTATGTGGTTTATGAGGACACAAATTTGTATAATAACATGGGTATGACAGAGGTATTACAATATGAAGGTGGTTTATGAGGACACTGCCTATGTCCCCGTAATTCAAAAGGCTTAAAAAACATACTAAATGGTGTTTTTTTGAAAATCTAAAGATGCACACAGTCTCCTGTGAGGGCTAAGTTTAGGTGTAGGGCAATAGCACACACAGTTTGTTCAGTATAAAAACCATTACGCCTATGGAGAGTCCCCATAAACCACAAAAACCAACATGTGTGTGTGTGTGTGTTCCAGCTGAACCGGAATCAGCCGGTGACGGTCCATGACATCCTGAAGATCTTGCGGCTGCACATCTCTGTTCCTCAGTGTGATATCTTCGGTTATCTGAGCATCGACTCTGAGCTCATCTTCCTCATCGTTCCGGTCGATCAGCAGCCCACGCCTCTGCAGGTGTGTCTTCATAAACATACAGTACAGTCAAATACAGCGTCGTAATTATCAATCACACTTCAGTGAAGTGATGCAGTGTGAGAGCTTGTGCTAACAGAGGTTCACAGTTAGCTTCTATGTAAACCAATCAATATCCAGGAATATCCACTGATATTAATAAACATAAAATAACTCATCTCCATCTGAACCTGCTGTATTTGCTATGAATGTGAAAATTAGGGACGCTATTTTCATGGTGTGACCGATAACTCTTAAAGGGCTGATTTTGTGTTTTGTCAGAATAAATTTAGAATTTATTAATTTAATAGTATATTACTTTTTTATTAAAGTTTAAAGTATTTAAGAAAAAATCAAATCTTAAAATACAATGACGGTTATGGCTGATAACCAGTAAATGACTGATTCTATAGTATTTTTTCAAAATAAATGTAAAATTAATTAACGTTTTAATTATTTTAGTAATTATAAATTAAGTTAATACGTAAATTAAAATTATTTTTAAAATTCAAAACTAAAAATACATTGAAGATTATGGCTGATAACCAGTAAATGTCTGATTTTATAGCATTTTGTCAAAATAAATAATAAATAAATAATAATAATGGTTTAATTATTTAAGTAATTTAATTATAAATTAAGTTAGTAAATAAGTTAAAATATGTTTTTTAATTATTTATATATTAAGTTAATAAATAAGTTGAAATTATTTTAAAAAATTCAAAACAATACAATTCGAATTATGTCTATTTATTTTAATTATTATTAAATTAAGAGTTAATTAACAATTTTAATTGTTTTAATAACTTCATTATATATTAAGTTGATAAAGAAGTTAAAATTTAAACTAAAATCAGTCAGTTTAAAAGTGAATTTTGGCGTCACAACAATATAATGCACAATATGAAAAACAGAGATTAATTTTGATTAAATGAGATTTACATTTAACAGCGTTATTAAATTATTAGTGTTTTAGAGATTAACTAAGTGAATGTTGACAGAGGTAATATAAATGTAAAATGTTATATTTAATATTTAATGCATAACAGTTAAATATTTAATAACAACCTATAACAATAAATGTCATAAATATATACATTTTATAAATATTTTGACAGCATTAGTAAAAATGCATGACACAACCCTAGTGAGAGAACGGGTTTAATACACTAGTGTATTAAACTCATATTAAATAACATTGTAGAATTGTTTTATATCTCTATTGTCCTCTAAAGCATAGCTAGTGTGCTGAACGCACTCAGTAGTGGTCTGAGCGTCTAACAGTGAATGTAGACGGGAGTCTTTCCCGCGGTTGCATCACACACCAGATGTTCCTCAAATCAGCCGAAACATACACTATATTGCCAAAAGTATTGGCACCCCCTTCTAATGAACAATGAGTAATTTCTACGAGTACAAATCTTAATGTTAAAGCATATAATCAGGGGCGGCGCCAGAGAATGTTGAACGCAGGTGCTGAGGGGGTGCTAGATCAATGACAGGGAGCTGGGCAATTAATAGTAAATATGACCAAAACAGGTTGTTATTATTATTATTTTTATATGAATAATAAAATCACTATATAGGCGCATTTCAAATGTTTATGAGGAATGTGTGAGTATTATCGCACTTAGCCTACTGCATGGGGCGCGCACGCAATTATTTTTATTTATTTATTTTTCCTGCGGAAAGAGCTTATACTCCCGTCGTTTTTGGATGTGTTTTCTGTCGTCTCATGCAGTCTCTGTGAATGGAGCGAGTCACAACAATGAACCCGCTCACAGACATAAGAAATAAATCTGCAGAAAGCTTGAAAACCAATTAAAATAAAAAAAAACAAATCTTCTCTGATTATGTAGTCCGTATAGGTGCATTTCGCTATTAAAGGCACGTCCACTGTGGAGATGTTGAGTCTGAGAAAGCACTAGTTTATTAATAAATAAGTAAAATGTATTTTTCCCCGATGCATTCATAATCATTACTTTAGCCGGTGTTTTGCGGCAAGCGTTATGCGTGCGTTTGAGCGCGGAATAATACGCCTAAATGCCTAAATAATAGGCATAAATAATAACCTAAATGGTTATTATACTATCAATTTAATATAAACGTGCGAATAGTTGACTAGAAAAATCTTTAGTCGGGGCAGGCCAATAGTACTTGGTACAAGGAACCGATCCGTTTTTTAAATAAAATGCTGACATTACGTGCGACTGCAAATCACGTTATTGAATTGCAGTATTTATGCATGTGTTTAATGAGTCAAATGTTTTTATTTTATTTCATTTTTTATGGGGGTGCTATGGGGGTGCTTTGGTTTTTCTTGGGGGTGCTGGAGCACCTGCTAGCCCCTCCTTAGCGCCGCCCATGCATATAATGATATTCTAGGAAATTGTGTGCTTCTAATATTATAGCAACAGTTTGGACTCTTTTCTATTCTAACATGACAATGTCTCTGTGTATAAGACAAGGTTCAAAAAGAAAATGATTGATTGAGTCAGTGTGGAAGAACTTGACTGGTCTGCATAAAACCAAGTCCTAATCCCAGTTTAACACCTCTGGTGTGACTGTAAATGCAGACCTTGAGCCAAAAACTCATCACCAAACACCAATGACTTGTACATATGGGTTCAGTCATTTTAGACACTTACAAAACTGTTGCTACAGAGATGAAATACAATTTTTAAATACATGAATTATGTTCCCATCGTTGTTGCCACAGATTTGGAAGTGCATCTGTTCTAAAGAAGGGGTGCCAATACTTTTGGCAATATAGTGTATGAAAGTGGTCTGTAAGGAGTGAATGGCCTCGTTGTGTCAGATCTGAAGCATGTGTTGTGCTCTTCTGTGCAGATCGAAGCCTGCAGTAAAGAAGCAGAGAAGATCGACTCGCTCATCAACTCAGCCAGTCCAACGCTGGTGTCCCACGTGCCTCTGTCAGCCTTCCTCCACTCCGAGGTCAAGCTGTCCACCATCAGCTCGGCCGCGCTCCACCCGCTCTCTCTCTCCCTCGGTGTCCTCCTCTCCTCTCTCCTCCTGTCTCTGACCTCTGACCTCTGACCTCCAGCGACCAGGACAATCAGACTCCAGACTGTTCTCTCAGTATTAAAGACTTCATGAAGGAAAGGGAGCTGTGGTGTTGTGAGACGGACAGATCGCTGCTTTCACACCCAGGTGAAAAACAAGTGCACTTCCATAAAGTACTTAAAGTGCTCTAATGTTGTACTTACTAATATACTAAAAGAGATTCTTTAGTGCTAACTGAAGATCATCTAAGTGTACTCAACTGTGCTATAAAATGCACTTTTAAAGAGCCCCTATTATGTATTTTAGTAAATGATCTTTCATGCAGTGTGTAAGTGAATAAAAACATCTGCAAACTGTTAAATCTGAAAGTGCAGCGTGTATAAAGTTATTCTCTCAAAAGAAAGAGTCGACTCTGAATCATTGAAACGAGTCGTTTCAACATGAATCATTAGCATATTCCCGCCCACTTGTTGCCACTAGGTGTCACTTTTGTAGCATTAAAAATAGCCGTTTCCACGGTAACGCTGTACACAAAGTAACACTGCTCTCACAAACACTGCTTTAAATGAAATCGACCAATCAGAGCAGAGTAGCGTCACACAGAGGAGGGGTTTGGAAAAATTAATCGTTTGGGAGTCGTTGAGCAAATAAGGTACAAATAAATGCATATTATAAGTGTTTTTTGAGCTTGAATGCATGTCAACCTATTGTTGAGGATCCCAAAATCAAAATATGAACTTTCATAACCTATAAAAGGGTCAGTTTAACACTATCTTTGTGTTTAAAAATGTATTTACTTGTAGCACACTTGAGTGTAATAGTGTCTCTTAATAATAAAGCTGCTTCACGATGACACAGAAGAACATTTTTGTCTAAATGTTTCCATAAA
The DNA here is from genome assembly GCA_023376895.1 of Aspiorhynchus laticeps. NCBI lineage: Eukaryota > Metazoa > Chordata > Actinopteri > Cypriniformes > Cyprinidae > Aspiorhynchus > Aspiorhynchus laticeps. Next base: position 14,187,683 of record CM041807.1, read on the forward strand.
GAATCTTTAACATCTGAAGAAGCTTTGAAGGGTGTTTGTGGTGAAAGAAGTTCTTCAGATTATATAAAGATAATTCTTCGACTGAATGTTCTTCTGTCGTCGTGAAGCAGCTTTATTATTAAGAGACACTAGTACACTCAAGTGCTGAATAAATACATTTTTAAACACAACGATAGTATGTTAAAAGCACATTTTAGTTCATATTCATGCT
>CM041807.1:14200393-14230393 GCA_023376895.1 Aspiorhynchus laticeps
CACCTGCTGTGACGTTCAAGAAAAACCTTGCTCGTTTATCAAAAGCTGAAGGAATATGAATGGCACACCAGTAATAGCCAGACTCCTGGACGTTATCCATGCGGACGGTGAAGCTGTGACGAGACGTGTCATCTGAGATAAATACAGTTTTGTGATGACGTCTCTGGAGCTCCACATAATCACTCAATAGCCAAAAGTATCCAGCGCTCAAGTATTTGCATGAAAATGCATATTTCTGATTATATAAACAAGGAATTATGACAGACTGTCCTCTCCGAACAGATATCTGCCTGACTGTAGTGATGTCCTGAGCACCTTCACAAAAGAAATATTGTATATTAAAATAACAAATGCATGAATTAATCCAAAAGTCTGTGGCTTTTTATGCCATTTTTGATTTTTTTTAACTTACATTTAATTTTATATCTATTTCAAAAAATAAAATATGAACAAATTTCTAAAATATTAATATATACATATATTAAAATAACAATTTGATCCAAAAACAGTGTCAAATATTTTATATCTTTAATAAAAAATGTTTTTTTTTAGTTTTTTTTATTAGTAATTATTATTATAAATTTTTTGGGATATTTTATATACATTTTTTTTAATCCCAGATTTTCAATATAGTCTCAGACTTTTGGACCCTTCGGTTTACTCTTTATGCCAATATCATACTATTGTTGACTTTATACATTTAGTAATCTTGCATTTTTGCATAAACATGAAAATCTTAAGATTACTCATAAGAAAACGATTCATATTTCACAGGACAATAAAGCAGGTGTATCTGTAAGTAAACAGTACGGATGCTTGTGTAGTGTCTCACCTGAGAGTCTGATGAAGCTGCAGATGAACAGAAGACAGAACAGATCCATGTCTGTGTCATTATGAAGATGTTTGATGGGAACGCATATGAAATCTGCTCTTTTCTCGTCTCTGGTTCCTGTTTTTCTGCCGCTCCGGCCTGACTCACCCCCCCCACACGATTTTGCAAGAGCATTTGTGGATGGTGTGACAAAACTGCTCATTTATTTATAACAGTTTTTCAAGTCAGGTGAAACCAATGTGACCGATTCCCTCCCAAACAACACTGAAAACAGCATTAACACTGACACGATGGCTTCTTCTCTACAAAGCCTTTCCAGTAATCATCAGAAACCAGCAATAAGCACTGTGTTTACACCCACAAACCCTCAGATCTCTGGCACTCGAGCACAAACTGAGACGGAGAAATCAACAGACCTGACAGAAACACTGGGTTACATGTCAAAGAAACGCTTCAGCTAAAAATATAACTGCTCATGTCTGTACAGTATATATGCATGCAATCTGTTTTGTATTTTTGTATGTAGAACACATTAGTACGTTACAATCATTATGTCCAAGGCCTCTAATTGGATTTGATAAAAATTTGATACAAAAAAAGAAAGAAAATCAGTAAACATTCTCATATATTCATATATACTCATATACTTATATATTACAAACAAGTAATTTCTAAAATTGTATTTAACAACTTTTGTTTTCACAAAATGTAACTGTATTTTTTATTATACAGTATCTCACAGAAGTAAGTACACCCCTCACATTTATGTAAATATTTTATTATATATTTTCATGTGACAGCACTGAAGAAATGACACTTTGCTACAATGTAAAGTAGTGAGTGTACAGCTTGTATAACAGTGTAAATTTGCAAAAAAACTCAACACACAGCCATTAATGTCTAAATCGCTGGCCACAAAAGTGAGTACACCCCTAAGTGAAAATGTCCAAATTGGGCCCAATTAGCCATTTTCTCTGCCCGGTGTCATGTGACTCGTTAGTGTCACAAGGTCTCAGGTGTGAATGGAGAGCAGGTGTGTTAAATTTGGTGTTATCGCTCTCACTCTCTCATACTGGTCACTGGAAGTTCAACATGGCACCTCATGGCAAAGAACTCTCTGAGGATCTGAAAAAAAAGATTGTTGCTCTACATAAAGATGGCGTAGACTATAAGAAGATTGCCAAGACCCTGAAACTGAGCTGCAGCACGGTGGCCAAGACCATACAGCGGTTTAACAGGACAGGTTCCACCCAGAACAGGCCTCGCCATGGTCGACCAAAGAAGTTGAGTGCACGTGCTCAGTGTCATATCCAGAGGTTGTGTTTGGGAAATAGACGTATGAGTGCTGCCAGCATTTCTGCAGAGGTGAAAGTGAAAGTGACATGACATACGGCCAAGTATGGTGACCCATACTCAGAATTTGTGCTCTGCATTTAACCCATCCAAAGTGCACACACCACAGCAGTGAACACACACACAGCAGTGCACACACACAGCAGTGAACACACACACACACACCGTGAACACACATCCGGAGCAGTGGGCAGCCATTTATGTTGCGGCGCCCGGGGAGCAGTTGGGGTTTCGGTGCCTTGCTCAAGGGCACCTCAGTCGTGGTATTGAGGGTGGAGAGAGCACTGTACATTCACTCCCCCCACCTACAATTCCTGCCGGACCTGAGACTCGAACTCACAACCTTTGGATTACAAGTCCAACTCTCTAACCATTAGGCCACGACTTCCCCTTGAGGGGGGGAGGGGTGTCAGCCTGTCAGTGCTCAGACCATACGCCGCACACTGCATCAAATTGGTCTGCATTGCTGTCATCCCAGAAGGAAGCCTCTTCTAAAGATGATGCCCAAGAAAGCCCACAAACAGTTTGCTGAAGACAAGCAGACTAAGGACATGAATTACTGGAACCATGTCCTGTGGTCTAATGAGACCAAGATAAACTTATTTGGTTCAGATGGTATCAAGCGTGTGTGCCGGCAACCAGGTGAGGAGTACAAAGACAAGTGTGTCTTGCCTACAGTCAAGCATGGTGGTGGGAATGTTATGGTCTGGGGCTGCATGAGTGCTGGGGAGCTACAGTTCATTGAGGGAACCATGAATGCCAACATGTACTGTGACATACTGAAGCAGAGACTGGGTCGCAGGGCAGTATTCCAACATGATATTGACCCCAAACACACCTCCAAGACGACCACTGCCTTGCTAAAGAAGCTGAGGGTAAAGGTGATGGACTGGCCAAGCATGTCTCCAGACCTAAACCCTATTGAGCATCTGTGGGGTCTCTAACATCCACCAGCTCCGTGATGTCGTCATGGAGGAGTGGAAGAGGACTCCAGTGGCAACCTGTGAAGCTCTGGTGAACTCCATGCCCAAGAGGGTTAAGGCAGTGCTGGAAAATAATGGTGGCCATACAAAATATTGACATTTTGGGCCCAATTTGGATATTTTCTCTCTTGAAGAAAATATTTTGGATATTTTCTCTCTTGATATCTTTCTCTACTGAAGTCCACACTGCCAAATCCTCACACTTCCACAACAAGATCAACAGCGCTCCAGACATGCGTGATCTCTTCAGAACATTTAATTCTCTCCTCTGTCCCCCTCCACCACCGCCCACCACTTCTATAACAGCTGACCACTTTGCCACTTTTTTCACCGACAAAACTAGAACAATCGGTAACCAGTTCACAACTCCACACACACAGGACCTCCAACCAACCACATCCACTGCTCAAACTCCCATCTTCTCCTTCTGTCCCCTCACCGAGGCGGAAGTATCCAAACTTCTCCTCTCCAGCCATCCTACAACATGTCCTCTTGACCCAATCCCCTCTCACCTTCTCCAAGCAATCTCTCCCACACTCTTACCGGCACTCACACACATTAGCAACACATCTCTCTGCACTGGCATCTTCCCCACAGCGTTCAAGCAGGCCCGGGTAACCCCACTGCTCAAAAAACCTACATTAAACACTTCTCTTTTAGAAAACTACAGACCTGTCTCTCTCCTTCCATTCGTAGCGAAAACACTCGAACGAGTTGTCTTCAACCAGCTCTCACTGTTTCTTTCACAGTACAACAAACTGGATGCTAAACAGTCAGGTTTCAGGAGTGGCCATTCAACAGAGACTGCGCTACTCTCAGTCACTGAAGCCCTGCGAGTCGCAAAGGCCGATTCCAAATCATCAGTCCTCATTCTGCTCGATCTTTCTGCTGCCTTTGACACTGTCAATCATCAGATCCTCCTGTCCACCCTCTCATCGCTGGGTATCACTGGGATTCCACTTCGCTGGTTTGAATCCTATCTCACTGGTAGGTCTTTCAGGGTGGCTTGGGGTGGGGAGGTATCCAAAGCACATCAACTGGTCACTGGGGTTCCTCAGGGATCGGTTCTTGGACCCCTCCTCTTCTCCACATACACTACATCACTGGGACCCATCATACAGGCACATGGCTTCTCCTACCATTGCTACGCCGATGACACACAGCTCTATCTCTCTTTTCAACCAGATGATCCAACGGTAGCTGCACGGATCTCAGGCTGCCTGGAGAACATCTCGGCATGGATGAAAGAACATCACCTACAGCTCAACCTGGCAAAGACTGAGCTTCTTGTCATCCCTGCCACTCCGACTCTACAGCATGACTTCTCGATTCAATTAGGCACATCAATAATTACCCCATCAACTTCAGTCAGAAATCTTGGTGTAATCTTTGATGACCAGCTGACCTTCAAAGAGCACATTGCAAAGACTGCTCGATCTTGCAGGTTTGCGCTACACAACATCAGAAAAATCAGGCCCTTCCTGACAGAGCATGCTGCGCAACTTCTTGTCCAGGCCCTTGTCATTTCTAGGCTGGACTACTGCAATGCTCTTCTGGCTGGTCTTCCATCAAACACAATCAAACCTCTACAAATGATTCAGAATGCTGCGGCACGACTGGTCTTCAATGAGCCCAAAAGAACCCATGTTACACCTCTCTTCATCTCACTGCACTGGCTACCAGTGGCAGCTCGCATCAAGTTCAAGACACTGATGCTTACATACAGAACGACCACAGGCTCAGCACTACTTCCACTCACTATTACGAATCTACATCCCCTCCAGAAGTCTGAGATCTGCTAGTGAGCGACGCCTTGTGGTACCATCACAGAGAGGCTCAAAATCACTCTCCAGAACATTCTCATTCACCATTCCTGGATGGTGGAATAATCTTCCCACCCCTATCCGGATTGCTGGATCCCTGTCAATCTTCAAGCAACAACTGAAGACTCATCTCTTTCGGCACTACTTGACTTCATCCTAAACTTGTTCATAAAAAAAAAAAAAAAAACTTTCCCTTTATCTTTCTCTCCTTCCCTTGCTAGCTTGTACTTATTTGAACAATGACTGAGACTTGGTGTTACGAGCACTTCCTCTGTCTGATTGCCTCTTCAAGATGATTCGCTTTATGTACTCCCCAATTGTAAGTCGCTTTAGATAAAAGCGTCTGCCAAATGACTAAATGTAAATGTAAATTTTCACTTAGTGGTGTACTCACTTTTGTGGCCAGTGGTTTAGACATTAATGGCTGTGTGTTGAGTTATTTTGAGGGGACAGCAAATTTACACTGTTATACAAGCTGTACACTCACTACTTTACATTGTAGCAAAGTGTAATTTCTTCAGTGTTTTCAAATGAAAATATATAATAAAATATTTACAAAAATGTGAGGGGTGTACTCACTTCGGTGAGATACTGTATATATATATTATATTTCTTAAATTTTTTTAATGTGCTAATGTTCAAACTATACAGCATGTCTCTAGCAACACTACAATCTTACAACATATAGCTTTTTATTGTCATCAATGGTTCCATGAAGAAACTTTCACATCTACTAATCTTTCCATTCCACAAAAGGTTCTTTAGAGTGAAAAAAATTCACTTAAAGGTGCTTTGAGGAACTAAAAATGGAATGAAATTAACATCACTATTGTAATATAAATTTCATACACACGTTCCACACACAGAGTGTTGAGACTTATGTTCATCACCATAAAACAGTCACACAACTTTGAGAAAAGCATCTGAGGTTAACCAATATTTCCCACAACTCAAAAAAATGGTCACAGGTCACACTGACCCAGAACATTATATAAGGGTTAAAAAAAATAATAATAATCTTCACATTACTTCAATCATAGAGTTGACAGACTGAATAAAACTAACACTATTCATTTACTTGAGTTACACACATCTGATTTTTATAAAACTGCATCACTCTCATTAACATAAATAACAAACAAACATTATAAAAACCCAAAGCCTGTTTATCTCTTCATTTTTTTCACTTTTCTGACTGTAGATGCATATACTGTATGTTTTTATTATCTGTTGCAGTCATCTAGCACAAGAACACAGACAAAACAAGACAAAAAACAGTTAGACTGACATGAACCCATATTAATGCATTGTAAGAAAGATATAAAATCCCTATAAAAAAATTAATGAATAACTAAAAGTGTACCTGAGTGTTTCGCTTAATTCCATTCATAATTTCATAGAGATCTTCACATGCAACCTCATCGTTTTTCCCAATTCCCTAAAAAAATAAAAAGAGTATATGAATAAATGTAATAATAATGACAACAGTTTATAGTGCAAGTTTATGAATGCTACAGATGTGATAAAAGTACCTGAGTGTTTGGTTTATTTCCAGTCATGAATTCATAGAGATTTTCACATGTAACCTCATTGTTTTTTCCATTTTCCTATAAAGAATGAGCATATGAATAAATTAATAAAAACAACAACAGTTTATAGTGCAAGTTTATGAATGCTACAGATGTGATAAAAGTACCTGAGTGTTTGGTTTATTTCCAGTCATGAATTCATAGAGATTTTCACATGCAACCTCATAGTTTTTCCCATTTTCCTATAAAAAATGAGTATATAAATAAATTAATAAAAACAACAACAGTTTATTTTCACGGTGCACACACGAGGGAGGAACAAGGACACGCAGACGAGGACGTAAACTCAAATAATAGTCTTTAATCAGGACATCAAGGCAGGACAAGACAAGGCAGAGAGACAGAATACACCGGGAAGTCACAAGTAGACCAGACGAAATCAAACTCAAAAGACAGGACTTAAATACACAGGGTAATTTACACATAATCACATAAACACACCTGGACACAAATTAACTAATAATGACATGAAACAAGGACAGGAAACAAACCAAATATGGACACAAGAGGCAGGAACAGATGACACACACCACAGAACCCTGACATTTATAGTGCAAGTTTATGAATGCTACAGATGTGATAAAAGTACCTGAGTGTTTGGTCAGGTTCCTATGAAAATAATATTGATAGTGATGGATAGTGATCAAAAGTTGATAGTATGGTGAATGTAAACTGTGTTTCACCTACTTTGGGCAGTTGCTGTTTGTTCATGTCATCATGAAGCTTTGAGCTTTCAGCTCTTTGTTCTGCACACACACACACACACACACACACACACACACACTCATGTAATACTGGACAAATGCTGTAATCTCTGTCTTAATAATAAACTCATTAAATCACTCACTTCTCTTGTTCCTTGCTTTGATCAGCATCACAGCTCCACAGACTGTAATGGGAAGTATAGCTCCCAGAATGAGCAGCCACAGCATCTGCCTAAAATCAAGTCTGGTAATAAGAACCAATTAATGATCCGCTGCTCACAAGTGCTTTGATTATACAAGCACAATCGCTTACCTGTCTGCACTGAGTGGCGTGGTGCTATAAGAGGGGTTAGTTGTAAACTGTGTAATATCTAGGGCCTCCATCACAGTAATATGAACAGGCATCTGTGAATCCTCATTAGAGCAGTAGTACCATCCACTGTCCTCTTTCTGCAGCTGCCACAGCATCACTTTCAGAACATCATCACCATCATCATGCACTGCAGTTCTATTTGAAGTTCCATCTTTTCGAAGTTCTTCCTCCCCTGCAGTTCTCTCTAGAGATCCTCCATCTCTCCCAACACATGATCCCCTGATCTTGCACCAGCGTGAAGCTCCGTGACAGCAGATGGTGACGTTACCACCCTCATAACCCGACACTCTCTGACTGGAGACACGGAGCCCTGCTTCAGCTAGACAAAGGTCAGAGACAAAGTCATTTAAAGTCATCAAGAAAACAGCTGAATGGGTTTATAAAGCTGCACAGAATAAATGATACCTTCTGTAACCTGCAGGTACAGATGTGTGCCAGCATCTTTTCCAGGTAAGGAAACAGCACACCAGTATTTGCCGGAGTCACTCACTTCAGCTTCTCTCAGTGTCGCCGTAAACACATTTTCTTTGTGATTATCCACAATAGACATTCTGTTGTGTGTTACGTTACGACTGAACATCCAAGCAACTCCAGAACTCATATATTTTGGGTAATTGACGTATTTCTGATCATATAAACATGGGATTGTGATTGTTTGTTGTTTTTGAACAGATATTTTACTGACTGTATAGATGTCTTGAGTTCCTGTAAAAGAAACATTAAAATTCATACTTGCATAATAGAAAACAATGTGTTGTCTTAAATGAAAATAAATCTGTTTTATTTTTATCCAACAAAGAGGTGTGCCGATCAATATTGAGACCACTGCTTTTTTTCTATTTATGTGAATAATTTACCAATAATTTTCTAAAATTGTCATGTCCAACTGATGAGACTGACATATAAGTATCTAAATCTGATTTTTTTTTTTTTTTTTTTACAAATTCAGTTATCTCTTCAGTGATTTTATATTTTGCAAGATTGGCTTTCGGATAATAAACTAGTCCTATATTATGAGTTTTGGTTTTAGATAGAAATTTAAGCCCAAAGCTGGTTTGTGTGCTGTATCATGTAAAGATGGTCCTTTGCATAAAGTTGACACTATTAAATATATTGGTCTAAGACTTGATTCTGGACCTTCCTTTAAATCACATATTAATCATGTTTTGCGTAAAGTTAACTTTGGAATTAGTATTTTACATCGATCTCAAAATTGTTTTTCATAAAGTGTTGGTAAGAAACTGGCTTCACAACAAAATTTCCGGCTTAAATTATTTTGATGTTGTTTATCAAACTGCTCCAAAATATGATCGGTTTATAATAGACTTTATAGATTTTTTGGGGGAGGTTCTTTTTAACTCATCACTTTATAATGTATGATACATTATAATTGCCATCTTTACAAATAAGAAGACATATTCATCGGCTACAATTTATATTTAAATGCATTCATTTTAGTAACTCCAGTTACCTAAAACAATATTCAGTACCTTTCTTAGTAAATTACCCAGTTAGGCATTCCCCCAAACCAGACCCCCCCCCCCAACTGAAGAAAAACAATTGGCAAAAAGGCTTTTATGTTGAAAAATCCAACATATTGGAATAATTTACTTGTAGACGCACGGAGGGGAATGATCTCGTGGGGCTCGCAGGCGGAGCTGGCCGATGAGTTAGAGAGGGGGCTTTCCCTCTCGCGCTCGTCGGCCGCGAACGAGGGTGAGCGGCTGGATGATGATGCGATTTCGCTGACATCATCTGATCCAGCGGCTGGTGCTCTGCTGGGTTATGCCCAGGAAGAGCAGGAGATGTCTGAGGGTGATGAAGCTGAGGCTGAGCCCGATCAATCCTCCTGCCCTGCGTATGATGAGTTACTGGAGGTTACGGAACACGCCACGGCGAGGCTTGACTTGCCGTGGAAGCGGGCCAAGATGGTGGCTATCCTCTCATAGCCGTGGTCAAAACGGCTATGAGAGGATGCCCCCTGTGGAAGAGACGCTGGCCAGCTATCTCTCCGTGGGCGAGACATCCTCTCTTAAGGCTCCCTCCTTGCCATCTAAGCCCCTTCAGGAAACATCTCCCTTAAATGGCAAGGCATATGCAGCAGCAGGTCAGGCTGTCGCTTCGTTGCACATGATGGCGGTGCTTCAGGCTTACCAGGCTGATCTGCAGAAAGACCTGGATAAGGGTCAGGGCTTGTCACCTGATGAAGTGGCTGAGCTGCGCCGCACCACAGATTTGGCTTCTCCGTGCCACTAAGCAGGCCGCCACTGCTATGGGCATGTCTATGGCGGCCATGGTGGTAACGCAGAGACATCTGTGGGTGAACCTGGCAGATATCGGGAAGAAAGAGAAGGGCTTTCTGCTCGATGCTCCGGTCTCACCTTCCGAGCTTTTCGGTACCTCCGTTGAGACAGTGGTTGAGAAGTTTAGGGAGGCGAAGGCACGCTCAGCAGCCTTCAAATCTTTCTTTCCAAGAAGGTCCAGGTCTGAGCCCGAACAACGCAGGGGTCCTGGCCAATCTCCGTCTGGGGATCAGAGATGGGCACAGAAGGCTAGTGTCGCGGCTCGTGCCCCTCCCCCGCCTGCGGGTAGGGGTAAAGGGTGGCGCGGGTCAAAGAGAGGTAGGCAAGACCTGAGGGAGGTGATCCAGACAAGGCGTTCTCAACGCTCTCGTCCGGACCGGAGTAAGAATTGAAACATCTACTCGCTTCCCTCGGGGGGCCTGTGAAACATTTATAAAGCCCTCATCTTCCCCTCTCTAATTCCCCTGCAACCATTGTACTCCACCTGACCGAGGTTAGGTGGGAACCTAGAAACCTGTGCTTGTAACATTGCAGTCTCTATGCTGGACTTATGATGTTTTTGGTGGAGTTCTATGTTTCATAGAAACTACCTTACTGATGGTCCGGACCCGACTCTTCGGACGTCGCCTCCTGGACTGATCTCATGCGCAGGAACCATGGATGGGTGAGTACGATCCAGTTCTACGGAAAAACTGGTATTGTGTAACCATTCTTTGCAGTATTTCTGGGAAACCTGTCGGTTTTTGTTTAGACTCAGTGCAGTGATGACCTCACTCGTCGATACTAGATCCAGGCTGGGATGAGACCCCTGGATCGTGTGGCCTAGTCGTAGGTCTCTGTACAGCCTCCTTGGTCAGCAGGTCCCCAGCACTGCAATTCCAGGACCTGCGGGTCTTTTTAAAATATAATTCTGGACAAAGGGGGACACCGCCTTTTGAGGCATGGCTATCTGAGGATATCGATATACTAGCTCAGGGACTGCTCCCCTCTCGGGGGTTTTAAGTAGCATCTCCCTGAGCCCTTGCCTAGAGTGTTCCCCTGCTAGGATTGTGGCTACTGGAGGGCTGAGGTTTCAGGTAGTGAGGTTTCAGGTACTGAGGTTTCAGGTAGTGGCTAGCATTGCTCCCCTCACCATAGAGGGTCACCTATGAGCATGCCGCTCCCTTCTGAGCCTTGGGCCCCACTCTACCTATGTATAGAGCATAAAGCCCCTCATCGTAGTGGGTCGTTTATGAGCACACTGCTCCCTGCCGAGCGCTGTGATTCAGTGGCCTCAGGTAGGTTGCTCTCCTTGTCGGTCGAGCTAGCATTGCTCCCCTCACCATAGAGGGTCACCTATGAGCATGCCGCTCCCTTCTGAGCGGTTGAGTTCCCTCTCATGCTGAGAGTGGAGCTCTCCGATGCCCGGAGCTCTGTGATTTAGACGTTGCTCTCCCGGTACGGTCGAGCTAGCATTGTTCCCCTCACCATAGAGGGTCACCTATGAACATGCCGCTCCCTTCCAAGGGCTGTGATTCAGCGGCCTCAGGTGCTCTCCGGGTCGGTCGAGCCAGTATTGCTCCCCTCATTGAGAGGGTCACCTATGAGCACTCTGCTCCCTTCTGAAGGCTGTGATGCAGCGGCCTCAGGTTGATAGGCCTCTCTCTGCCTCCCTGTTAGGTTGCTCTCCTTGTCGGTCGAGCACTCCCTTCTGAGTTCCCTGTAATGTTAGAGTGGGTTCTCCGCTCTCCGGTGCGGTCACAGCAGCCTCACTCTTGGCTGGTCGAGCTAGTATTGCTCCCCTCACTATAGAGGGTCACCTATGAGCATGCTGCTCCCTTCTGAGCTGTCACCGTAGCCTCAGGTTGTTAGGCTTCTTTATGTCTCCCTGCTAGGTTGCTCTCCTATGGTCGAGCTAGCATTGCTCCCCTCACTATAGAGGGTCACCTTTGAGCATGCCGCTCCCTTCCGAGCGTCTGAGTTCCCTCTCATTCTGAGAGTTGAGTTATCCGCTCTCCAGAGCTGTCACAGCAGCCTTATGCTCTCCTGGTTGGTCGAGCTAGCATTGCTCCCCTCTCTGTAGAGGGTCACATATGAGCATGCCACTCCCTTCTGAAGCGTCTGAGTTCCCTCTCATGCTGAGAGTTAGGTTCTCCACTCCCCAGAGCTCGGAATCAGCAAACTTCAGGTTGTTAGGCCTCTCTCGGCCTCCCCGTTAAGCTGCTCGCTGTGTATGACAGCCTCTGTGATTCCCCAGAACGGAAAAGAAATCCATGTTATGTAAGTGCGCACGCTATGGTAGGGATTACGCGCTGCGGCTTCGTGCCCTTTCTTTGAGTTGGCAGGCCCCGGTTTCGCCTTGGGCCCACTCTACCTATGTATCATAGTGATACTGACTTGAACAGGGTATTGCTACCAAGGGTCTGTTGAGACAGTTCCCTCATTGAGCTCATGCAGAGCAAGCGGTAGCCCCTGGGTGACAGGCCAGGACCTAGCTACTATCCTAGGCACTTGGCCGTATCCCCTTAAAGGAATCTTTTCTTATGATTCTAAGCCTTCGAGCTCTACCCTGGGTCCGAGAGTCCCGGCCCTTAACAGGTAAGTTTCAGGGTATGCAGCTCGGGTCTTTGGCCGTAGGGGATAATGTCACTGACAGCCGTCTAACCGTCCCAGGGGCAACTCCCGTAGCCGGGTAGAGTTGGTACTTAGTGCTCGCCTTTTGTGCTTGGCTTGCACTCCCCTCAGCATGGTGGCGTCGGTATTCCGTTCCCCATAGCGACCCCTAGAGGACGCAGTTCGAAGTTCCCTCGAAAGGGAACGTCTCAGGTTACGTATGTAACCATGGTTCCCTGAGAGTAGGGAACGAGACACTGCGTCCTCTAGGCACGGTGCCATGCTTCGGACGCAAGCTTCAGACGAAGAAGTGGATGACGTATTTTCCCGGTGCCCCTTTATACTGTGGTTCGCGCCAGTAGTGACGTCATAGGCTGTCGCCGGCCAACAAGTGGTGTTTTTGTATGTATGCTTCAGACATGGGTCACGCTGACGACGTTCCCCATAGCGACCCCTAGAGGACGCAGTGTCTCGTTCCCTACTCTCAGGGAACCATGGTTACATACGTAACCTGAGATGTTCTTCATTATCAAAGGGGACATGCAGAATTTGATCTGAAACCTGACTTGACCACAGCTTCATGTATAACACTTCAGTCTAAAAGTGTGCTTATGGACAAATATCACAAAATCTATAAACCTTACATGCACCAGAACCTGTGCAAAAATACCAGTCTGCTGAACTATATGATCTATATACTGTATGGATAGACAACACCTTATTTCACTATATGCATGAGCACATATGAGATCATTTACATAAGCATACTGCCTTATCAGTACACGCATCAGTACACGATAATACGAAGAATGGTATCTGTGCCGAAGCATTGCATGACTAAAAATCATTAAAAATCCTTCAATCCTTCATCAAATTAATTGTAGACCCTTTGCTGCTTGTTCTTTGTTAAAACATCCAGATACTGTTTTATTAACTGTTAATCCGCTCATGAATGAATCAAACTTCACTTCTGACCACTTTGTGAACCCAATTATCCAATTCACTGAACAGAACCGACTAAAAAGAATGAATAAATCATGAATGAATCATAGCATTATGCCATTTTACATAACTTACAGAAACCGACCATACTGCTGAAACGCTTTCAAAGAAATGCGTCTGTGGTCTGCACACAGCATTGCACAGAATATACAACCCCAAATCAGAAAAAGTTGGGACAGTATGGAAAACGCAAATAAAAAAAGAAAGTAGTGATTTCTAAATTTACTTTGACTTGTATTTCATTGCAGACAATATGAACACAAAATATTTCATGTTTTGTCTGGTCAACTTCATGTCATTTGTAAATATACATCCTTTCCTGTCATTCAGACCTGCAACACATTCCAAAAAAAGTTGGGACAGGAGCAATTTAGGGCTAGTAATGAGGTAAATTGGTTAAATAATGATGTGATGTCAACAGGTGATTGCAATTATGATTTGGTACAAAAGCAGCATCCAAGAAAGGTCTAGTCCTTTAGGAGCAAAGATGGGCAGAGGATCGCCAGTTTGCCAATAAATACGTGAGAAAATTATTGAAATGTTTAAAAACAATGTTTCTCAAAGAAAGATAGGAAGAGATTTGGATAGTTCACCTTCAACAGTGCATAACATAATTAAAATCTATCCCCACTCACCTCCTTCAAGCCATTTCTTCTTTGGTCATACCTGCGCTTACTCACATTATCAACACCTCGCTTCACACTGGTACATTTCCCACAGCATTTAAGCAGGCTCGGGTAAGCCCACTGCTTAAAAAACCTGCTCTAAATCCAGCACTTTTAGAAAACTACAGACCGGTATCCCTTCTTCCATTCATTGCAAAGTCACTTGAGCGAGTTGTGTTCAACCAACTCTCTCTGTTTCTTGCACAGAACAACATTCTGGACAACAACCAATCTGGCTTCAGAAGTGGACACTCAACTGAGACTGCCCTACTCTCGGTTACAGAGGCCCTGAGACTGGCAAGAGCAGCTTCCAAATCCTCTGTACTCATCTTGCTGGATCTGTCTGCTGCCTTTGACACAGTTAACCACCAGATCCTCATGTCCATCCTCAGAAAGATGGGCATCTCAGGAACCGCCCTCCTGTGGTTCGAGTCTTACCTCTCAGATAGGTCCTTCAGGGTGTCTTGGAGGGGTGAGGTTTCAAAGTCACAACTTCTTGCTACTGGAGTTCCTCAAGGCTCAGTGCTTGGACCACTTCTCTTCTCCATTTACATGTCGTCATTAGGATCGGTTATTGAGAAGCATGGCTTTTCCTACCACTGCTATGCTGATGACACTCAACTCTACTTCTCATTCCAACCAGATGATCCGACGGTAACTGATCGCATTTCAGCCTGTCTGAGTGACATTTCTAGCTGGATGATGGACCATCACCTTCAGCTCAATCTTGCTAAGACAGAACTGCTCGTGTTCTCCGCCAACCCATCACTTCACCACAACTTCTCTATACAGCTGGGTTCGTCAACCATAACTCCTTCCAGGACTGCCAGGAACCTTGGAGTTGTGATCGATGATCAGTTAAGCTTCACAGACCATATTGCTACAACGGCTGGTCCTGCAGATTTGCCTTATACAACATTAGGAAGATTAGGCCCTTCCTGCAAGAGCAAGCTGCACAACTCCTTGTCCAAGCTCTTGTTCTCTCCAGACTGGACTATTGTAATGCTCTCTTGGCGGGCCTTCTCGCATGTACTATCAAGCCTCTGCAACTGATCCAGAATGCAGCAGCCAGAGTGGTCTTTAATGAGCCGAATAAAGCTCACGTTACCCCTCTCTTCATCAGGTTACACTGGCTACCAATAGCCGCTCGCATCAAATTCAAGGTACTGATGTTTGCCTACAAGACCACAACTGGCACTGCACCAATATACCTAAACTCGCTAGTTCAAACTTATGCGCCCTCCAGAAGCTTGCGTTCTGCAAGTGAACGACGTCTTGTGGTGCCATCCCAAAGAGGTACCAAATCACTCTCACGGACCTTTTCCTGGACTGTGCCCAGCTGGTGGAATGACCTCCCGATCTCAATTCGAACAGCTGAGTCATTAGCCATTTTCAAAAAAACATCTAAAGACACATCTTTTTCGCCAGCACCTGACTAACTAATACTAACACTTACCTATTCTTTAAAAAAAAAAAAAAATCCTAGCTACGTGTACTGTGCTAGACTAACTGAGACTTGTCATGGCACTTGTATTCTGTTGCTCTCTCGATGGTCTGATTGCTTCTATTGTTCTCCTCATTTGTACGTCGCTTTGGATAAAAGCGTCTGCTAAATGATTAAATGTAAATGTAAATGTAAAAGATTCAAGGAATCTGGAGGAATTTCAGTGCGTAAAGGACAAGGGCTCAAGCCTAAGCTGAACAACCGTGATCTCCGATCTCTCAGGCGGCACTGCATCAAGAATCGTCATTCATCTATAAGCGATATCACCACATGGGCTCAGGCCTACTTTGGCAAACCTTTGTCAATTACCACAATACGTAGTTACATCCACAAATGTCAGTTAAAACTGTACTGTGCCAAAAGGATGCCCTATGTTAACAGTGTCCAGAAGCGCCGTCGACTTCTCTGGGCTTGGAGGCATCTGGGATGGACCATCGCACAGTGGAAACGTATGCTGTGGTCAGATGAATCAGTATTTCAGGTATTTTTTGGGAGGAATGGACGCTGTGTGCTCCGGACCAAAGAAGAAAAGGATCATCCAGACTGTTACCAGCAACAAGTCCAAAAGCCAGGGTCTGTCAAGGTATGGGGTTGTGTCAGTGCCCTTGGCAAAGGTAACTTGCACTTCTGTGATGGCACCATTAATGCTGAAAAGTACATAGAGATTTTGGAGCACAATATGATGCCTTCAAGAAGACATCTTTTCCAGGGACGTCCATGCATATTTCAACAAGACAATGCAAAACCACATTCTGCACATATTACAAAGTCCTGGCTGGGGAGGAAGAGGGTACGGGTACTTGACTGGCCTGCCTGCAGTCCCGACCTGTCTCCAATAGAGAATGTGTGGCGCATTTTGAAGCGCAAAATGCGACAACGAAGACCCCGTACTGTTGCCCACCTTAAGACTTGTTTGCAGGAAGAATGGGACAAAATTACACCTGAAACACTTCATCACTTGGTGTCTTCAGTCCCTAAACGTCTTTTAAGTGTTGTGAAAAGGAATGGCAGCATTACAAAGTGGTAAATGCTTTACTGTCCCAACTTTTTTTGGAATGTGTTGCAGGTCTGAATGACAGGAAAGGATGTATATTTACAAATGACATGAAGTTGACCAGACAAAACATGAAATATTTTGTGTTCATATTGTCTGCAATGCAATACAAGTCAAAGTAAATTTAGAAATCACTACTTTTTTTTTATTTGCGTTTTCCATACTGTCCCAACTTTTTCTGATTTGGGGTTGTATGTGCAAATGAATCATCCAGTGATGAAATAACCAAAATAGAGCCTCGTGCCTCTTGAGATAAAATATCTAATTCTTGACATCTTATTTAAGATGCACCTGTTTGGTTTCAGCTGAAAACTCAGTCATCCGTTACAGTAGATAAAAGAGACATTCGACCATTAAACATTAACACTGATAGTTCTATGCAAAGTTAATGAAAAACCTTGCTCGTTTATCAAAAGCTGAAGGAATATGAATGGCACACCAGTAATAGCCAGACTCCTGGACGTTATCCATGCGGACGGAGAAGCTGTGACGAGACGCGTCATCTGAGATAAATACAGTTTTATGATGACGTCTCTGGAGCTCCACATAATCACTCAATAGCCAAAAGTATCCAGCGCTCAAGTATTTGAATGAAAATGCATATTTCTGATTATATAAACAAGGAATTATGACAGACTGTCCTCTCCGAACAGATATCTGCCTGACTGTAGTGATGTCCTGAGCACCTTCACAAAAGAAATATTGTATATTAAAATAACAAATGCATGAATTAATCCAAAAGTCTGTGGCTTTTTATGCCATTTTTGATTTTTTTTAACTTACATTTAATTTCATATTTATTTAAAAAAATAAAATATGAACAAATTTCTAAAATATTAATATATACATATATTAAAATAACAATTTGATCCAAAAACAGTGTCAAATATTTTATATCTTCTTTCTGAATGTTCAAACGTCGGCAAAAGGTTATCTGGTGTGCTATTTCTTATGTCCAAGAGTTCGTTTCTAGTGAAACTGATCGGAAAATCATTGCTTAAGACAGGACAAACAAACAAAAACAGAAAAAGTACCAACGAGCAACAAACCGAGGCAGCCATGTGCGGCGCCATCACGTCCGAAGTACGCAGGTGTATCTGTATGTAAACAGTACGGATGCTTGTGTAGTGTCTCACCTGAGAGTCTGATGAAGCTGCAGATGAACAGAAGACAGAACAGATCCATGTCTGTGTCATTATGAAGATGTTTGATGGGAACGCATATAAAATCTGCTCTTTTCTCGTCTCTGGTTCCTGTTTTTCTGCCGCTCCGGCCTGACTCACCCCCCCCCACACGATTTTGCAAGAGCATTTGTGGATGGTGTGACAAAACTGCTCATTTATTTATAACAGTTTTTCAAGTCAGGTGAAACCAACGTGACCGATTCCCTCCCAAACAACACTGAAAACAGCATTAACACTGACACGATGGCTTCTTCTCTACAAAGCCTTTCCAGTAATCATCAGAAACCAGCAATAAGCACTGTGTTTACACCCACAAACCCTCAGATCTCTGGCACTCGAGCACAAACTGAGACGGAGAAATCAACAGACCTGACAGAAACACTGGGTTACATGTCAAAGAAACGCTTCAGCTAAAAATATAACTGCTCATGTCTGTACAGTATATATGCATGCAATCTGTTTTGTATTTTTGTATGTAGAACACATTAGTACGTTACAATCATTATGTCCAAGGCCTCTAATTGGATTTGATAAAAATTTGATACAAAAAAAAGAAAGAAAATCAGTAAACATTCTCATATATTCATATATACTCATATACTTATATATTACAAAAAAGTAATTTCTAAAATTGTATTTAACAACTTTTGCTTTCACAAAATGTAACTGTATTTTTTATTATACAGTATCTCACAGAAGTGAGTACACCCCTCACATTTATGTAAATATTTTATTATATATTCTCATGTGACAACACTGAAGAAATGACACTTTGCTACAATGTAAAGTAGTGAGTGTACAGCTTGTATAACAGTGTACATTTGCTGTCCCCTCAGTATAACTCAACACACAGCTATTAATGTCTAAACCGCTGGACGCAAAAGTGAGTACACCCCTAAGTGAAATGACACTTATGTTGTTATGTTGTCTTTTTGAACCTTGTCTTATACACAGAGACATTGTCATGTTAGAATAGAAAAGAGTCCAAACTGTTGCTATAATATTAGAAGCACACAATTTCCTAGAATATCATTATATGCTTTAACATTAAGATTTGTACTCATAGAAATTACTAAAGTAGCCAAACCTGTTCATTAGAAGGGGGTGCCAATACTTTTGGCAATATAGTGTATGTGCTAATCATCCAGTGATGAAATAACCAAAATAGAGGCTCCTCATAAGATATAATATCTTGACATCTTATTTAAGATGCACCTGTTCGGTTTCAGCTAAAAACTCAGTCATACGTCACAGAAGATAAAAGAGACATTCGACCATTAAACTTTAACACTGATAGTTCTACGCAAAGTTGATAATAACATAATCCAGTATATATACAATACACAGTCAGAGAAAACATCAGTGTATTTCGTACCTGCAGCGTGTGTGAGGAGGAACATCAGCAGCAGAGTCTCCTTCATCATTGTGGCAGAGTGAGAATGAGCTGATCTTAGTATGACTTTATATATTTCACCACATTCGATACACAACATTTGTGTCACTGCATTTAATATGCAATCATATCATGCACTGCACATCATCTCCACAATGCACATTATAATAGTTAATATTTTAATGCTGAATGTTAGGTTAATGTAAAAATATAATAATGCAAGACTGTATTCTTATATTTGATGTGATGTGTTGTTATCTGCTTCCTGTTGTAGTGAAGATGCTGCTGATAAAGCTGTGTTTGTGAGAATAGAAACACCTTGAGACCTCCTGCAGAGCTGACCAAAGTTCACACCATACTCTTTATAGATCTAACAGATCTGTAGAAGACACTGACTTTGAAATATTTAGCCACAACACTTAAGGGGAAATTTCTTTTTAAGTATATATGTATATATACTGTGTGTGTGATAGTGATAAAACATGCATTGTGATATATAACCATAAACTCTAGCACAAAACCAGTTTTTGTTCCTCATGCAACTTTCACTCCAGCATCAGGTCTGTTCTGCCAGAAAATGATCTTCAGCTGCTCACGCATCATTCATTTGTACTCTTATCATCAAGCTTTCCTCTTTCATAACTACCTCAAAATCTTTCAAATGTACACAAGTGGTCCTTCAACTCAGTTGACTCTCGAGGGAGCCTGTAATTAGGTCTAGGTTGTATTTTCTAGACTGTTTTAACTTGGTTTCATCTCAAAGGCCCAGTGCTCGTCTAGCCTCTGGTCGCTATATTGCTGTCTGTGGTGGCATTCTCTTAAGAGCTAGATGTTCACTTCCTGTTTTGGCATCTCACTACAGTTAACCCACTTACGGTGATCGGCAGACTGATCTAAAAATGAAATATGGTCGACCAAAGAGGAAGATGACTTTTAAAAACTCTGGTGCTTTAGACCAGAGAGGAGAAGCACCCTGTTATGGCACTGCGGTCAAGCCAGCCGCCACTCTGAAATGCATGGTCAATCTAGCCGCCACGCTGTTTTGTTGTGCTGGTATATACAGTGCATTACGGCGATCTTCCGTCGGTCTTTCGCCTGCGTTCACTAAGCCATTTTTTTTTTTTTTTTTTTTTTTTTTTTTTTTACTGCTTAACTTATATATTAACCTTACTCTTATCTCCCTGTTCTTGTTTGTATGTATATTAAGCAAATTAACTATACTAATTAATAAAGTAATATCAGATTAACTGTCTGTAATATTATTGTAATAATCTCTAAAAAAATTATTTAAAATAGCCCTTATAAAATTAAATTGCCTAAAATTATTAAGTAACAGCCTAATAATTAAGGTTCAAACAAAATGATATCAAAATAACTGATGTTGAATTACAAAATAAAAGCCCCCCCCCCCCCCCCCAAAAAAAATCTCATATCCAACCTGTTTTTCTTGGCATTTCAGATAGCTCTAAAAAGGACAGTCCCTGTTACCACAGACTAGTTTCACTTCAGATTGATAGTAGACTACCTCAGGTTGTCACTCACCAAAAACCAGGCAAGTCTGATGTTGCATTACAAAATAAAAGCCCTCCAAAATCTCATATCCAACCAGTTTTGCTTGGCATTTCAGATAGCTTTAAAAAGGAAAGTCCCTGTTACCAAAGACTAGTTTCACTTCAGATTGAAAGTAGACCTTCTCAGGTTGTCACTCACCAAAAGTCAGGTAAGTCTGATGTTGCATTACAATATAAAAGTCTGTGGTAACAGGGACTTTAAGGTTAATAATTAAGGTTCAAACAAAATGATATCAAAATAACTGATGTTGAATTACAAAATAAAAGCCCCCCCCCCCCCCAAAAAAACCTCATATCCAACCTGTTTTTCTTGGCATTTCAGATAGCTCTAAAAAGGACAGTCCCTGTTACCACAGACTAGTTTCACTTCAGATTGATAGTAGACCACCTCAGGTTGTCACTCAACCAAAATCAGGTAAGTCTGATGTTGCATTACAAAATAAAAGCCCTCCAAAATATCATATAAAGGGTGTTTTGCTTGGCATTTCAGATAGCTCTAAAAAGGAAAGTCCCTGTTACCACAGACTAGTTTCACTTCAGATTGATAGTAGACCTTCTCAGGTTGTCACTCACCAAAAAACAGGCAAGTCTGATGTTGCATTACAAAATAAAAGCCCTCCAAAATCTCATATAAAGGGTGTTTTACTTAGCATTTCAGATAGCTCTAAAAAGGAAAGTCCCTGTTACCACAGAATAGTTTCACTTCAGATTGATAGTAGACCTTCTCAGGTTGTCACTCACCAAAAACCAGGCAAGTCTGATGTTGCATTACAAAATAAAAGCCCTCCAAAATCTCATTCAAAGGTTATTTTGCTGGGCATTTCAGACAGCTCTAAAAAGGAAAGTCCCTGTTACCACAGACTAGTTTCACTTCAGATTGATAGTAGACCTTCTCAGGTTGTCACTCACCAAAAACCAGGCAAGTCTGATGTTGCATTACAAAATAAAAGCCCTCCAAAATCTCATTTAAAGGTTATTTTGCTGGGCATTTCAGACAGCTCTAAAAAGGAAAGTCCCTGTTACCACAGACGAGTTTCACTTCAGATTGATAGTAGACTACCTCAGGTTGTCACTCACCAAAAATCGGGCAAGTCTGATGTTGCATTACAAAATAAAAGCCCTCCAAAATCTCATATCCAACCAGTTTTGCTTGGCATTTCAGATAGCTTTAAAAAGGAAAGTCCCTGTTACCACAGACTAGTTTCACTTCAGATTGAAAGTAGACCTTCTCAGGTTGTCACTCACCCAAAGTCAGGTAAGTCTGATGTTGCATTACAATATAAAAGTCTGTGGTAACAGTGACTTTCCTTTTTAGAGCTATCTGAAATGCCCAGCAAAATAACCTGTATATGAGATTTTGGAGGGCTTTTATTTCGTAATGCAACATCAGACTTGCCTGGTTTTTTGGTGAGTGACAACCTGAGAAGGTCTACTATCAATCTGAAGTGAAACTAGTCTTTGGTAACAGGGACTTTCCTTTTTAAAGCTATCTGAAATGCCAAGCAAAACAGGTTGGATATGAGATTTTGGAGGGCTTTTATTTTGTAATGCAATTTCAGACTTGCCCGATTTTTGGTGAGTGACAACCTGAGGTAGTCTACTATCAATCTGAAGTGAAACTCGTCTGTGGTAACAGGGAGTTTCCTTTTTAGAGCTATCTGAAATGCCCAGCAAAATAACATTTATATGAGATTTTTGAGATTTTGGTTCTAGTAAGAACTCTAGCTGCTGCATTTTGCCACAACTGTAGTTTGTTTATTAAGCGTGCAGAACAACCGCCCAATAACGCATTACAATAATCTATCCTTGATGTCATGAACGCATGAATTAACATTTCTGCATTTGACATTGAGAGCATAGGTTGCAGTTTAGATACATTTTTTAGATGAAAAAATGCAGTTTTACAAATGCTAGAAACCTGGGTTTTAAAGGAAAGATTGCTATCAAATAGCACACCTAGGTTCCTAACTGATGACGAAGAATTGGCAGAGCAGCCATCAAGTGTTAGACAGTATTCTAGATTATTACAAGCAGAGGTTTTAGGTCCAATAATAAACACCTCTGTTTTTCTCAGAATTTAGCAGTAAGAAATTACTCGTCATCCAGTCTTTTATATCAACTGTGCATTCCGTTAGTTTTTCAAATTGGTATGTTTTGCCGAGCCGCAAAGAAATATAGATCTGAGTATCATCATCATAACAATGAAAGCTAACACCGTGTTTCCTGATGATATCTCCCAAGGGTAACATGTAAAGAGTGAAAAGTAATGGCCCTAGTACTGAGCCTTGATGTACTCCATGCTCCACTTGTGATCGATATGATCTCTTCATTCACTGCTACGAATTGATGGCAGTCAGATAAGTACGATTTGAATCATCCCAATGCACTTCCACTAATGCCAACAAAGTTCATGAGTGCACTCAAGAGCCTGCTCCGTTCCAAGAGTCTGATCCAGAGCCTGCCCCAGTCCATGAGTCCGCTCCAGAACCAGCCTGCCCAGTTCCAAGAGTCCCCTCCAGAGCCCACTCCAGAGCCCGCTCCAGTCCATGAGTCCACTCCAGAGCCCGCTCCAGAGCCCGCTCCAGTCCATGAGCCCACTCCAGAGCCCGCTCCAGTCCATGAGTCCACTCCAGAGCCCGCTCCGTTCAAAGGATCTGCTCTAGAGTCTGCGCCGTTCCAAGAGTCCACTCAAGATCCTGCTCCAGTCTATGAGTCCGCTTCAGTGTCTGCTCCAGTCTATGAGTCTGCTCCAGAGCCCACTCCAGTCCATGAGTTTTCTCCAGAGCCCGCTCCACTCCATGAGTCTGCTCCAGAGCCTGCTCCAACCCATGAGTCTGCTCCAGAGCCTGCTCCAACCCATGAGTCTGCTCCAGAGCCCGCTCCAGTCCATGAGTTTTCTCCAGAGCCCGCTCCACTCCATGAGTCTGCTCCAGAGCCTGCTCCAACCCATGAGTCTGCTCCAGAGCCTGCTCCAACCCATGAGTCTGCTCCAGAGCCCGCTCCAGTCCATGAGTTTTCTCCAGAGCCCGCTCCACTCCATGAGTCTGCTCCAGAGCCCACTCCAGTCCATGAGTTTTCTCCAGAGCCCGCTCCACTCCATGAGTCTGCTCCAGAGCCTGCTCCAACCCATGAGTCTGCTCCAGAGCCTGCTCCAACCCATGAGTCTGCTCCAGAGCCCGCTCCAGTCCATGAGTTTTCTCCAGAGCCCGCTCCACTCCATGAGTCTGCTCCAGAGCCTGCTCCACTCCATGAGTCTGCTCCAGAGCCTGCTCCAACCCATGAGTCTGCTCCAGAGCGCTGTTTTTGCAGAATCGCCTCTAGTCCCGTCTTTCGCCAGACCACGTTAACATGTTAAATTCACTGAACAAATGCGCACGGTCTGAGTAAATAAAATGAACTTTCTGTTTTTAGACAATATAGCCAACATGAAGTACATTTTTAAAAGCCGTTTTAATGCTATTCCTTGATAAACTTTCCTATTGTTTTTTACTTTTGTTTTAATATGTTGGCTAACGTTATATGAAAATGAAGAATTCTGTCAGTCTATTGATTGATTTTCCATTTCTGCATTGCTCCAGCTGATCTGAATAAATAAGCTATGCACTGGTTTATGCGCCTTTTTTTCCTGTTTAACGACCGCCTAAAATTAAATGATGATAATGCGAGGCAAGCATACGGCATAATCATGGGGATTTGACAGTGTGATTCAAAGATTAAGTATTTCAACTGTATGCTGTTATATAGACACACGCACAGGTTTTTTTTTTTTTGCCATTTTTGGGGGATTTCTAGCTTTTAGACTAGTCGACTAGTCGGATACAAAACTTCCGTTTAAACGACAGTCAAATTAGTCGTAGCGCACATCCCTAGTTTTTAGCCCTGTTCTTTGGATCCAGGATCCAGCACACAGAAGGTACGAGCAGCTCTTTCAGTGTGTGTGTGTGTGTGTGTGTGTGTGTGTGTGTGTGTGTGTATGTGCGTGTGTGTGTGTGTGTGTGTGTGTGTGTGTGTGTGTGTGTGTGTGTGTGTGTAAATGCGACTTTTTATCTCCCAATACAAACTTTTTTCCACCAAAAAGTAAAACAAAAAGTAATTGTGACTCAGATTTATGAGGAAAATAAGTCAAAACTGTGAGATAAAAAGTGGCAATTACCTGTTTTATTTATTTGATTTTTATTTTAATATGGAAATGAGCTTCAAACTAAATTATTGTAACATTAAAGGACGTTTGATGCATGTTATTAACACGTTATTGTTCATAATCGGTCAGAGCCTCAGTGTCTCTCAGACCTAACCGAACACGGAGGCTATGACTGAAATCATCCAGTTTTGATGAATATATGAATGTTTTTAGTTCACGCATTCCCTGGCAATCAAGCCAATGATGGTAATTAATGAAGGTGTTGTAATAAACTGCAGATATGTTGTAGCTTTGAGCTTTGAAAACCCTGAAAAGTCACATTACAAAGAGAGAAAAATAGCAATAAATATAAATAAAACATCTCTGCTTGCTTCATACAGGCTCTTTAACACAGCAGTCAGGTTTGATTGAGATGTGAACACACTCTTGTACAATGACTATAAAGACATACAATACGATAAAAGTATCTGCTAAATGACTAAATGTAAATCTATCTATATATCTATATATATATGAAGAGTTCAGATGCTAAAGACTCTGAGGGCCATCTTAAATTTTCTTCTAAAATGAGCATTTTTCTCAGGCTCCTGTGTTTATGTTCAGTTATTTTACTTTCATAGCAATAAAAAAATAACCTATTCATTGCCATTAATGTGAATTAATCTGAACCTACACACAGGAGCCTGATAACAATGATCATGTTAGAAGAAAAGTTTAATTATGTTATTATAATTCAATTATAATGTACTTTCCATGTGCTTTAGTATGTTAGTCAACACATTAAAATAAGTGTATGTCTTAAAGCACA
Organism: Aspiorhynchus laticeps; assembly: GCA_023376895.1. Lineage (NCBI taxonomy): Eukaryota > Metazoa > Chordata > Actinopteri > Cypriniformes > Cyprinidae > Aspiorhynchus > Aspiorhynchus laticeps. The sequence goes on from CM041807.1 coordinate 14,226,268, forward strand.
ATAAAAGATTATTAAAGTATAATGTTTCAAATGTACTTTAAAGTCAAACTTTTCATTTGACATTATTACAAATGTCACTATTTAAAAGTCTACTTAAGCGTATTAAGAAACTGTAATGAGAGTCTCTCTTTGTGTTTTTATTTCATTAATATTATTGAGTTTTTTAAGATCTGAAGTCCACTACAGGTGCTACAGTTAAGCGCACTTCTCTTAACACAAGGGTACAAATACTAAAGCTCTGACTTACACAGTAAAACTGCTCTTATCACCACATTTACTTCATGAGATGTGAAGATGAACTCATCATATAAACAATCACACGACTCAACAACTCTTAATTCAATTACACTCAGAACAGTACATGATTTATTAAATATCTACAGACAGAGTGATGGTGATCACATTCATACTGAAGCACACACACACACACACACACTCTCAGTCTCTCTCACACACACACACACACACACACACACACACACACACACACACACACACAGAGTTATTGTGACGCTGTGATGAATGTCTCTGAGGCCCCCGTGAGGAGTCAGTCTGTCATTACACACACACACACACACACACACACACACACACACACACACACACACACACACACACACATGTTGGTTTTTGTGGTTTATGGGGACTCTCCATAGGCGTAATGGTTTTTATACTGTACAATCTGTGTGTGCTATTGCCCTACACCTACCCTACACCTAAACTTAGTCCTCACAGGAGACTGTGTGCATTTTTTGATTTTTAAAAAAACACAATTTAGTATGTTTTTTAAGCCTTTTGAATTACGGGGACATAGGCAGTGTCCTCATAAAACACCTTCAAATTGTAATACCTCTGTCATACCCATGTTATTATACAAATTTGTGTCCTCATAAACCACATAAACCTGCACACACACACACACACACACACTCACTCACACACACACACACACACACACACACACTCACATACACACACACACTCACACACACACACACACACACACACACTCACACACCTACGTTACATGATGAAGTCTAGACTATTAGTGTGCATCACAATCACTGCATGATTCAGTCTAATAAAATGCATTAAGAATGATCACAAAATTCAAGATATGAGGGCAGCAAATTTATATATATATATATTTCATATAGTTAATATCACACAAAGAGTGCCGATTTTTCTTCAAAAATAAGCATGATTACAAATATGATACTGATTTTATACAACAGGTCAATAAACAATAAGTTAATATTAAGAGACTTACGTTTTAGAAACCATATTGGCTGTTTTTGCTCTACTTCAATAACAAAAATTAATTCCAAACACCGCTACAGCACTGTTCTGTGTCTCAGTGATTCGTTCCTGAATGATTCACTCGTTTAAATGATTCGGTTAAATCACAATGACTTGGTTCAGTCACAATGACTCGGTTCAATCGCAATGACTCGGTTCACTCACAATGACTCACTTATTAACAGTGACTCACTGCCACCTGCTGGCGGGTTTAATTTCACATTTAAAGCATCTGTTCATTTTAAAATAATTTCAGTATTCAATGTTTTATGTTTAAATATTAAAACATTATGCATTTGTAAGTGCAGGTTAAAGCACTCAGATCTGCATTAAACAGCGTGTAAATACATATAAACACATTCAGATGCAAAGATTAATTTTGCTGATACTGGTTTCATTTGTTTGGTAACAGCCTGAATGTCTCATTTTTATAATTGACTGATTACATTTAACAATTTGACTCAAAATATGCACACTTTTAGAAAAAATGGCTTTATTAAAGGTGAAATAGATAAAAATCAATTTAAACTTATATGAAAAGATTAATTTCTATCACTGATGTGAACTGAAAACACAGAATATGAAGAATATCAGAAACTGCAGCTGTCCACGGTAGACAGATATCATCACACTCGGCTAAATATCGTCTGATTATCGTTATCAAAAAGATATCATTTGTGTTCAATATCGCACAGCACTATACACAGATCACGTAAGAAGCAGCGGTAGCAGCTTTATATTGATGACAGTCTGAAGTCACTGAAAGCCGCACAGAAGCTGAATAAGTTGATCGGGGTCTGAACCCGGCGAGTCCTCTCTTTAGATTGTTCTGACGCACAGAACGAGGAGACCAGCTCTTTAGTACCTGACCTCGAACACAGCGATCGCTCATCAAAGCTGTGTTTCTGCACAAGACATAATTACACGCTGCACACATCACGCTCGCTCTGTCTGTGCAGTTCAGCTTCATAAATACAGCTTTTCTTTTAGTTTTATTAAGAAAGAATGTGACCCCAAAGAACAAAACAATGACATCCTTATTAAAATGCACAAATATTATACTGTGGTATCCATGCTGATATCATCTCCAATTTTTTATCTTTCTCCTTTGTAACTATTCTAGGCACTTATGTCATTTGTAATGTAGTCTGCCCTTTATTTATAAAAAAAAAAAAAAAAAAAAAAATGATTTTTTTTAATGTACTTTGTTTCGTGTCCTTGGTATGTTGTTGTTATAAAACTAATAAAAAAAATCAATATGGAAAAAAAATGCAAAAATATTTTCTTTCATGTTCCACTGAAAAAAGGGTTTGGAACGACATGAGGGTGAGTAAATGATGAGAGGATTCATATTTACTTCCAATAAATCATATTGACTAAGTTTCTTTGATTGCATTATGCGATATGAATTAATGTTCGCTTGAGTCACTTTGACCAAAACACTAAGACAAACCTTTCATCAGATGACCACAAATTAAGGCTTAAATCAGAGCAGAAAGTATTAAAATCATAAAGTCATGGCAGTCATGCTCTGAAAATAACAATTTTGTGAGTCTTTTTCTTAAAAACAAATCCTTAAATCAAGATACTGTACTGTACTGTACATTTATGCATAAAACAAGAACAAATATCTGTCAAAACCTCATCTTCCCTTTGAATTAAGTTGATTTTTAGCAAATATTTGTGCTTTTAATGATTTTAATCACTTTCTCAGAAAAAAAGCATTTTCTTCTCTCGTAAATGTATATTGATTTAATAATCTTTAGGCATTTTTTGCTGGAAAACAAGAACAAATTCTGGAGAAGATCAGCACATTTTGCAGGTACAGTGAAAGTTATGATTATTTCAATATTCCAGTGTTTGGGAACGCAGTATTAAATCCTTGAGCTATGTATGGAGATCTGATGGAAGATGTATTTTTAATATTTGAAGTGCTGATAATTTAACTCATTGTGTTCCCTAGACGTTTACATTTTGTTCCCTTTTATTCCCTGTTTTATATTAAATATGCTTTACTTGGTCTTAAAAGCTCTTTAGAAAGCCTTAAACCTGCGGAAACCCTGAGTATTGTCATTTTATGTTCGCACAGAGCTTGTTTTAGTCATGAATTGAAAACCTCGTTTATTAAAACCCGTAAGAAACTCTGGAGGGAACCAGTGTTGAGTTAGTTTGCAGGTTTAGACGTCAGAGCTGCAGAACTCTATACATCAGGAAGAAAGACGGTTAAGTGCTTCAGGACTAAAGTGTGTAAGATCTTATTAAGTCTGCAGCTCTGTCTCCTTCACTAAGGACTGAATTTCCATCCTTTGCACAAACATCTGAGATCTTTCATCATCCTCCTTCAGACGTCACCGGGGAACATGCACAGGTGCTGGAGGACATATGTCTTTAATACTAATAAGATGGTCTAACTAGAGAAACACACCAATCGTGCAGGTCTGGGGTGCAAAATAAGGAAATATCTCTGTAGGTGCCACTCTGGTTGATTTCTGAAGCTACTGTACTTGAGAAGAAAAAAAAGTGCAGTTGTTAACACAAGCTTGGCTGCAGATGTGCAATTAAATATGAGCTAAAATTGTGATACACTCCCATCTTATTGAATCTCAGCAGGCTTTGGTGATCCAAATACACTATATTGCCAAAAGTATTGGCACCCCTTCTAATGAACAGGTTTAGTAATTTCTATGAGTACAAATCTTAATGTTAAAGCATATAATGATATTCTAGGAAATTGTGTGCTTCTAATATTATAGCAACAGTTTGGACTCTTTTCTATTCTATCATGACAATGTCTCTGTGTATAAGACAAGGTTCAAAAAGAAAATGA
>CM041807.1:14235393-14250393 GCA_023376895.1 Aspiorhynchus laticeps
CTGAGATATTCACAAGGAACAATCTTTATTCATCCAAATAAAGACTAACAGACAGGCATGAATGCACACGTAGCATGGGGAACAGACATTTAATCAAACTTTAAATCAGAACAATCAGGAGCAAGGATTACCACAAACAACATCATAAACGTGACAATACTCCCCCCTCCCGGAAGGCGCGTCCCGCGCCATAACAATACCACCGGGGAGGGGGGTGGGTACCCTGGAGGCTGGTGCAGGACAGGGACATGGGGGAGGCCTCCGGGGCGGATCAGGGAGCAGGGAGGACATGGCCGAACAGGGAGCTTAGGGAGCCATGGCAGGATAGACCATCCGGGGAGCCATGGCAGATCAGCCTCTCCAGCTGAAACCCTATAACCCCCCCAAAAAAAATCCTTGGGGGAAATTACAAGCTCTGAGGCCCTCCAAGGGCTAGACATGGGGACTGCGACCCTCTCTGGGCTTAACTCCTGGGCAAAACTCAGGAACAGTAGCACTCCGCGGGCTAAACACGGGAACAGGAGCCCTCCGTGGGCTAGATTTGGGGACTGGAGCCCTCTCTGGGATGGATTCGGGGACTGCAGCTCTTACTTGATGCTGGTCTGGGGCTAGAGCCATCTCTTGACTCGGGTCAGGGACTAGAGCTGATACTGGAGCGAACTCCGGGGCTAGAGCCGACACTGGAGCGAATTCTGAGGCGAGGATGAGGGCTGATAACAGTCTTTTTTCCTCATCCTCCTCATTTGGTTGGGGGTGAATGGGCCGGCTGGCGGGCTCGACTGGGGAACGGCTGACGGACTTGACTGGGGAACGGCCGGCAGGCTTGACTTAACGGCGGCCGGTGGGCTCGACTGGGGAACGGCTGACGGACTTGACTGGGGAACGGCCGGTGGGCTTGACTGGGGAACGGCTGATGGACTTGAATGGGGAACGGCTGATGGACTTGAATGGGGAACGGCTGATGGACTTGAATGGGGAACGGCTGATGGACTTGAATGGGGAACGGCTGACAGACTTGAATGGGGAACGGCTGATGGACTTGACTGGGGAACGGCTGACAGACTTGAATGGGGAACGGCTGATGGACTTGACTGGGGAACGGCTGATGGACTTGAATGGGGAACGGCTGATGGACTTGAATGGGGAACGGCTGATGGACTTGAATGGGGAACGGCTGACAGACTTGAATGGGGAACGGCTGATGGACTTGAATGGGGAACGGCTGATGGACTTGAATGGGGAACGGCTGATGGGCTTGACTGGGGAACGGCTGACAGACTTGAATGGGGAACGGCTGATGGACTTGACTGGGGAACGGCTGACAGACTTGAATGGGGAACGGCTGATGGACTTGACTGGGGAACGGCTGACAGACTTGAATGGGGAACGGCTGATGGACTTGACTGGGGAACGGCTGATGGACTTGAATGGGGAACGGCTGATGGACTTGAATGGGGAACGGCTGATGGACTTGAATGGGGAACGGCTGACAGACTTGAATGGGGAACGGCTGATGGACTTGAATGGGGAACGGCTGATGGACTTGAATGGGGAACGGCTGATGGGCTTGACTGGGGAACGGCTGACAGACTTGAATGGGGAACGGCTGATGGACTTGACTGGGGAACGGCTGATGGACTTGAATGGGGAACGGCTGACAGACTTGAATGGGGAACGGCTGATGGACTTGAATGGGGAACGGCTGACAGACTTGAATGGGGAACGGCTGATGGACTTGAATGGGGAACGGCTGATGGACTTGAATGGGGAACGGCTGACAGACTTGAATGGGGAACGGCTGATGGACTTGACTGGGGAACGGCTGACAGACTTGAATGGGGAACGGCCGGTGGGCTTGACTGGGGAACGGCTGACGGACTTGACGGCGAGCTGGTTCTAGATCGGGGCCTTACACTCTCCAGACACCAGAGGATCCCCTCCCTCCAGCTTAGTCCTGTGGTGTCTCGGAGGTCCACGGGGAGATAGTAACTGGCCCCGATCCAGAACAGAGAATTGAGCATGGCGTCATCTGGCGCCATACACACGGCGAGCCCACAGAACTCCCGCGCATAATCCACAAACAGGAGATCTCTGCGGGCTAGGGCGGAGAATCGTGCGCCGGTTTCCATGCTGCAGGGAGGAAAAACTGGAAAACAAAAGACTTTAAAAAACGGAAAAAACAAACGGGGCGCCGCTTACTGTTTCTGTTTCGGTCCGGTCTTCTGTCATGATTCGGCTGCTGCTACTGTCTAGGAGCGAGGAGACGTCTGAGATATTCACAAGGAACAATCTTTATTCATCCAAATAAAGAATAACAGACAGGCATGAATGCACACGTAGCATGGGGAACAGACATTTAATCAAACTTTAAATCAGAACAATAACCAGGAGCAAGGATTACCACAAACAACATCATAAACGTGACACCTATCTGAATCCTATCTGTATATATATATTTTTTTTTTTGTATGTGCCTTAAAAACACTATAGGATTAATAAATTAATAAGACAATATTCTATAGTTGTGTCTGTCTGATAAATATTGCATGTTAAAATGTTAATAAAATACTACTTTTTATCTATATCTGTATATTTATTTCTACTTTGCTGTTTCAGAACACTTCATATCATGTAAATGCACTGCTTCTCCTCTCTGGTCTAAAGCACCGGTGTGTTTAAAAGTCATCTTCCTGTTTGGTTGACCGTATTTCATTTTTAGATCAGTCTGCCGATCACCGTAAGTGGGTTAACTGTAGTGAGATGCCAAAAACAGGAAGTGAACATCTAGCTCTTAAGAGAATGCCACCACAGATGGCGATATATCGACCAGAGGCTAGACGAGCGCTGGGCCTTTGAGATGAAACCAAGTTAATGCAGTCTAGAAAATACAACCTAGACCTAATTACAGGCTCCCTCGAGAGTCAACTGAGGTGAAGGACCACTTGTGTACATTTGAAAGATTTTGAGGTAGTTATGAAGGAGGAAAACTTGATGATAAGAGTACAAATGAATGATGCGTGAGCAGCTGAAGATCATTTACTGGCAGAACAGACCTGATGCTGGAGTGAAAGTTGCATGAGGAACAAAAACTGGTTTTGTGCTAGAGTTTATGGTTATATATCACAATGCATGTTTTATCACTATCACACACACAGTATATATACATATATACTTAAAAAGAAATTTCCCCTTAAGTGTTGTGGCTAAATATTTCAAAGCCAGTGTCATCTACAGATCTGTTAGATCTATAAACAGTATGGTGTGAACTTTGGTCAGCTCTGCAGGAGGTCTCAATGTGTTTCCATTCTCACAAACACAGCTTTATCAGCAGCATCTTCACTACAACAGGAAGCAGATAACAACACATCACATCAAATACAAGATTACAGTCTTGCATTATTATATTTTACATTAACCTAACATTCAGCATTAAAATATTAACTATTATAATGTGCATTGTGGAGATGATGTGAAGTGCATGATATGATTGCATATTAAATGCAGTGATGCAAATGCTGTGTATCGCATGTGGTGAAATATATAAAGTCATACTAAGATCAGCTCATTCTCACTCTGCCACAATGATGAAGGAGACTCTGCTGCTGATGTTCCTCCTCACACACGCTGCAGGTACGAAATACACTGATGTTTTCTCTGACTTTGTATTGTATATATACTGGATTATGTTATTATCAACTTTGCATAGAACTATCAGTGTTAATGTTAAATGGTCTAATGTCTCTTTTATCTACTGTAACGTATGACTGAGTTTTCAGCTGAAACCGAACAGGTGCATCTTAAATAAGATGTCAAGATATTTTATCTTCTGAGGAGCCTCTATTTTGGTTATTTCATCACTGGATGATTCATTAGCACATATATTCTGTGCAATGCTGTGTGCAAAGATGTATTTCTTTGAAAGTGTTTCAGTAGTGTGGTCTGTTTCGATCAGTTGTGTAAAATGGCATAATGCTATGATTCATTCATGATTTATTCATTCTTTTGAGTCGGTTCTGTTCAGTTAATTGGATAATTGGGTTCACAAAGTGGTCAGAAGTGAAGTTTGATTCATTCATGAGCGGATTCCCAGTTAATAAAACAGTATCTGGATGTTTTAACAAAGAACAAGCAGCAAAGGATCTACAATTAATTTGATGAATGATTGAAGGATTTTTAATGATTTTTAGTCATGCAATGCTTCGGCACAGATACCATTCTTCGTATTATCATGTACTGATGCGTGTACTGATAACATTGATCGCAGTATGCTTATGTACTAAATGATCTCATATGTGCTTATGCATATAGTGAAATAAGTGTAAGTCTATCCATATTTGGTTATTTTGTGTATGTTCAGCAGACTGGTATTTTTGCACAGGTTCTGGTGCATGTAAGGTTTATAGATTTTGTGATATTTGTCCATAAGCACACTTTTAGACTGAAGTGTTATACATGAAGCTGTGGTCAGGTCAGGTTTCAGATGAAATTCCGCGTGTCCCCTTTGGTAACGAAGAAATACATTTCAAAATGAAATGTTTATTGATGCTTGTGTTGTGTGTAAATTCTTTCTTGATGATTTAATTTCTCTTTAAAGTGTAAACACTGTCTCTGTAGTCAAAACATTGCTCCGTTTGATATCATATTTTTTCCCCATTCATTTCAGTTCAATTCAATTCAGTTTGTTTATTAGGAATAACCCCTTGAGATACACAATCTCGTTTTCAAGAGGGTCCCAACATACAGTGTAAGACAATCACAACCAAATATCAACAAACAACAACATAAATGCAAATATCAATACATCAACAAACACATTAATACACAACAGACATTAGAAAAAGTACGCCACCAATTTGACAAAATGGCCAATAAATATCCAACAAAACACAATAATCAGTGAATAGAATTGTAAATAAACATCAAATAGAAACAAATCAAATAGAATGATGTAATGGATCTAATATCTACAAGTAAATTATTCCAATATATTGGATTTTTTAACATAAATGCCTTTTTGCCAATTGTTTTTTTTTTTCAGTTGGGGGGGGGGGTGATTTGGGGGAATGCCTAACTGGGTAATTTACTAAAAAAGGTACTAAATATTGTTTTAGGTAACTGGAGTAACTAAAATGAATGCATTTAAATATAAATTGAAGCCGATTAATAAGTCTTCTTATTTGTAAAGATGGCAATTATAATGCATCATACATTATAAAGTGATGAGTTAAAAATAACATCCCCAAAAAAATCCAAGTCTATTATAAACCGATCATATTTTGAAGCAGTTTGATAAACAACATCAAAATAATTTAAGCTGGAAATTTTGTTGTGAAGCCAGTTTCTTACCAACACTTTATGAAAAACAATTTTGAGATCGATGTAAAATACTAATTCCAAAGTTAACATTACGCAAAACATGATTAATATGTGATTTAAAGGAAAGTTCAGAATCAAGTCATTCACCAATATATTTAATAGTGTCAACTTTATGCAAAGGTCCATCTTTACATGATACAGCACACAAATCAGCTTTGGGCTTAAGTTTCTATCTAAAACCAAAACTCATAATATAGCACTAGTTTATTATCCAAAAGGAAATCTTGCAAAATATTAAATCACTGAAGAGATAACTGAATTTGTAAAAAAAACAACAAAAAAAAACAGATTTAGATACATATATGTCAGTCTCACCAGTTGGACATGACAATTTTTGAAAATTATTGGTAAATTATTCACATAAACAGAAAAAAAGCAGTGGTCCCAATATTGAGCCTTGGGGCACACCTCTTTGTTGGATCAAAAAAAAATATTTATTCCCCTTTAAGACAACACATTGTTTTCTATTATGAGAATGAATTTTAATGTTTCTTTCACAGGATCTCAAGACATCCATACAGTCAAGAAAATATCTGTTCAAAAACAACAAACGATCACAATCCCTTGCTTATATGATCAAAAATACGTCAATTACCCAAAATACATGAGTTCTGGAGGTGCTTGGATATTCAGTCGTAACGTAACACACAACAGAATGTCTATTGTGGATAATCAAACAGAGAATGTGTTTACGGCGACACTGAGAGAAGCTGAAGTGAGTGACTCCGGCACATACTGGTGTGCTGTTTCCTTACCTGGATACGATGCTGGCACATATCTGTACCTGCAGGTTACAGAAGGTATCATTTATTCTGTGCAGCTTTATAAACCCATCCAGCTTTTCTTGATGACTTTGTCTCTGATCTTTTCTCTCAAATGTCTAGCTGAAGCAGGGCTCCGTGTCTCCAGTCAGAGAGTGTTGGGTTATGAGGGTGGTAACGTCACCATCTGCTGTCACGGAGCTTCACGTTGGTGCAAGATCAGGGGATCATGTGTTGGGAGAGATGGAGGATCTCTAGAGAGAATTGCAGTGCATCATGATGGTGATGATGTTCTGAGAGTGATGCTGTGGCAGCTGCAGAAAGAGGACAGTGGATGGTACTACTGCTGTAATGAGGATTCACAGATGCCTGTTCATATTACTGTGATGGAGGCCCTAGATATTACACAGTTTACAACTAACCCCTCTTATAGCACCATGCCACTCAGTGCAGACAGGTAAGCGATTGTGCTCGTTTAATCAAAGCACTCGTTAGCAGCGGATCATTCATTGGTTCTTCTTGCCAGACTTGATTTTAGGCGGATGCTGTGGCTGCTCATACTGGGAGCAATACTTCCCATTACAGTCTGTGGAGCTGTGATGCTGATCAAAGCAAGGAACAAGAGAAGTGAGTGATTTAATGAGTTTATTATTGAGACAGAGATTACAGCATTTGTACCGTATTACATGAGTGTGTGTGTGTGTGTGTGTGTGTGTGTGTGTGTGTGTGTGTGTGTGTGCGCAGAACAAAGAGCTGAAAGCTCAAATCTTCATGACGACATGAACAAACAGCAACTGCCCAAAGTAGGTGAAACACAGTTTACATTCACCATACTATCAACTTTGTATCACTATCCATCACTATTAATATTATTTTCATAGGAAACTGGGAAAAACATTGAGGTTACTTGTGAAAATCTCTATGAATCCAAGATTGGAAATAAACCAAACACTCAGGTACTTTTATCACATCTGTAGCATTCATAAACTTACACTATAAACTGTTGTTGTTTTTATTATATATTAATATACTAATTTTTAATAGGGAAATGGAAAAAACAATGAGGTTGCATATGAAAATCTCTATGAATTCATGACTGGAGATAAACCAAACACTCAGGTACTTTTATCACATCTGTAGCATTCATAAACTTGCACTATAAACTGTTGTTGTTTTTATTAATTTATTCATATGCTCATTCTTTATAGGAAAATGGAAAAAACAATGGGGTTACGTGTGAAAATCTCTATGAATCCATGACTGGAGATAAACCAAACACTCAGGTACTTTTATCACATCTGTAGCATTCATAAACTTGCACTTTATTATTTATTAATATACTCATTTTTAATAGGGAAATGGAAAAAACAATGAGGTTGCATGTGAAAATCTCTATGAATCCATGACTGGAAATAAACCAAACACTCAGGTACTTTTATCACATCTGTAGCATTCATAAACTTGCACTATAAACTGTTGTCATTATTATTACATTTATTCATATACTCTTTTTATTTTTTTAGGGAATTGGGAAAAACGATGAGGTTGCATGTGAAGATCTCTATGAAATTATGAATGGAATTAAGCGAAACACTCAGGTACACTTTTAGTTATTCATTAATTTTTTTATAGGGATTTTATATCTTTCTTACAATGTATTAATATGGTTTCATGTCAGTCTAACCGTATTTTTGTCTTGTTTTGTCTGTGTTCTTGTGCTAGATGACTGCAACAGATAATAAAAACATATATGCATCTATAGTCAGAAAGTGAAAAAATTAAGAGATAAACAGGTTTTGGGTTTTTATAATGTTTGTTTGTCCTTTATGTTAATGAGAGTGATGCAGTTTTATAAAAATCAGATGTGTGTAAATGAATAGTGTTAGTTTTATTCAGTCTGTCAACTCTATGATTGAAGTAATGTGAAGATTATTATTATTATTTTTTAACCCTTATATTATGTTCTGGGTCAGTGTGACCTGTGACCATTTTTTTTGAGTTGTGGGAAATATTGGTTAACCTCAGATGCTTTTCTGGAAGTTGTGTGACTGTTTTATGGTGATGAACATAAGTCTCAACATTCTGAGGTGTGTGTAACGTGTGTATGAAATTTATATTACCATAGTGATGTTAATTTCATTTCATTTTTAGTTCCTCAAAGCACCTTCAAGTGAACATTTGTTTCATGAATGGAGGTTGCATGGAATGGAAAGATTACATAGATGTGAAAGTTTCTTCATGGAACCATTGATGCCAATAAAAAGCTATATTTTGTAAGATTGCAGTGTTGCTAGAGACATGCTGTATAGTTTGAGCACATTGAAATTTTTTTAGAAATCTAATATATATATATATATATATATATATATATATATATATATATATATATATATATATATATATATATATATATATATATATATATATACAACCCCAAATCAGAAAAAGTTGGGACAGTATGGAAAACGCAAATAAAAAAAGAAAGTAGTGATTTCTAAATTGACTTTGACTTGTATTTCATTGCAGACAATATGAACACAAAATATTTCATGTTTTGTCTGGTCAACTTCATGTCATTTGTAAATATACATCCTTTCCTGTCATTCAGACCTGCAACACATTCCAAAAAAAGTTGGGACAGTAAAGCATTTACCACTTTGTAATGTTGCCATTCCTTTTCACAACACTTAAAAGACGTTTAGGAACTGAAGACACCAAGTGATGAAGTGTTTCAGGTGTAATTTTGTCCCATTCTTCCTGCAAACAAGTCTTAAGGTGGGCAACAGTACGGGGTCTTCGTGCGCTTCAAAATGCGCCACACATTCTCTATTGGAGACAGGTCGGGACTGCAGGCAGGCCAGTCAAGTACCTGTACCCTCTTCCTCCGCAGCCAGGACTTTGTAATGTGTGCAGAATGTGGTTTTGCATTGTCTTGTTGAAATATGCATGGACGTCCCTGGAAAAGATGTCTTCTTGAAGGCAGCATATTGTGCTACAAAATCTCTATGTACTTTTCAGCATTAATGGTGCCATCACAGAAGTGCAAGTTACCTTTGCCAAGGGCACTGACACAACCCCATACCATGACAGACCCTGGCTTTTGGACTTGTTGCTGGTAACAGTCTGGATGATCCTTTTCTTCTTTGGTCTGGAGCACACGGCGTCCATTCCTCCCAAAAAATACCTGAAATACTGATTCATCTGACCACAGTACACGTTTCCACTGTGTGAATCACCTGTTGACATCAACTGTTTCAAATCACATCATTATTTAACCAGTTTACCTCATTACTAGCCCTAAATTGCTCCTGTCCCAACTTTTTTTGGAATGTGTTGCAGGTCTGAATGACAGGAAAGGATGTATATTTACAAATGACATGAAGTTGACCAGACAAAACATGAAATATTTTGTGTTCATATTGTCTGCAATGAAATACAAGTCAAAGTAAATTTAGAAATCACTACTTTCTTTTTTTATTTGCGTTTTCCATACTGTCCCAACTTTTTCTGATTTGGGGTTGTATATACAGTATCTCACAGAAGTGAGTACACCCCTCACATTTGTGTAAATATTTTATTATATATTTTCATGTGAAAACACTGAAGAAATGACACTTTGCTACAATGTAAAGTAGTGAGTGTACAGCTTGTATAACAGTGTACATTTGCTAAATAACTCAACACACAGCTATGAATGTCTAAACTGCTGGCCACAAAAGTGAGTACACCCCTAAGTGAAAATATCCAAATTGGGCCCAAAATGTCAATATTTTGTGTGGCCACCATTATTTTCCAGCACTGTCTTAACCCTCTTGGGCATGGAGTTCACCAGAGCTTCACAGGCTGCCACTGGAGTCCTCTTCCTCTCCTCCATGACCTCATCACGGAGCTGGTGGATGTTAGAGACCCCACAGATGCTCAATAGGGTTTAGGTCTGGAGACATGCTTGGCCAGTCCATCACCTTTACCCTCAGCTTCTTTAGCAAGGCAGTGGTCGTCTTGGAGGTGTGTTTGGGGTCATTATCATGTTGGAATACAGCCCTGCGGCCCAGTCTCTGCTTCAGTATGTCACAGTACATGTTGGCATTCATGGTTCCCTCAATGAACTGAAGCTCCCCAGTGCCGGCAGCACTCATGCAGCCCCAGACCATGACACTCCCACCACCATGCTTGGCTGTAGGCAAAACACACTTGTCTTTGTTCTCCTCACCTGGTTGCCGCCACACACACTTGATACCAACTGAACCAAATAAGTTTATCTTGGTCTCATCAGACCACAGGACATGGTTCCAGTAATCCATGTCCTTAGTCTGCTTGTCTTCAGCAAACTGTTTGCGGGCTTTCTTGTGCATCATTTTTAGAAGAGGCTTCCTTCTGGGAGGACAGCCATGCAGACCAATTTGATGCAGTGTGCGGCGTATGGTCTGAGCACTGACAGGCTGACCCCCCCACCCCCTTCAAGGGGAAGTCGTGGCCTAATGGTTAGAGAGTTGGACTTGTAATCCAAAGGTTGCGAGTTCGAGTCTCGTGCCAGCAGAAATTGTAGGTGGGGGGAGTGAATGTACAGCGCTCTCTCCTTCTCAATACCACGACTGAGGTGCCCTTGAGCAAGGCACCGAACCCACAACTGCTCCCCGGGCGCCGCAGCATAAATGGCTGAGCACAAATTCCGAGCATAAATGGCTGAGCACAAATTAAATGCAGAGCACAAATTCCGAGTATGGGTCACCATACTTGGCCGTATGTCATGTCACTTTCACTTTCACTTTCAACCTCTGCAGCAATGCTGGCAGCACTCATACATCTATTTCCCAAACACAACCTCTGGATATGACTCTGAGCACGTGCACTCAACTTCTTTGGTCGACCATGGCGAGGCCTGTTCTGAGTGGAACCTGTCCTGTTAAACCGCTGTATGTTATTGGCCACCGTGCTGCAGCTCAGTTTCAGGGTCTTGGCAATCTTCTTATAGCCTACGCCATCTTTATGTAGAGCAACAATCTTTTTTTCAGATCCTCAGAGAGTTGTTTGCCACGAGGTGCCATGTTGAACTTCCAGTGACCAGTATGAGAGAGTGAGAGCGATAACACCTAATTTAACACACCTGCTCCCCATTCACACCTGAGACCTTGTGACACTAACGAGTCACATGACACCGGGGAGAGAAAATGGCTAATTGGGCCCAATTTGGACATTTTCACTTAGGGGTGTACTCACTTTTGTGGCCAGCGGTTTAGACATTAATGGCTGTGTGTTGAGTTATTTAGCAAATTTACACTGTTATACAAGCTGTACACTCACTACTTTACATTGTAGCAAAGTGTCATTTCTTCAGTGTTGTCACATGAAAATATATAATAAAATATTTACAAAAATGTGAGGGGTGTACTCACTTCTGTGAGATACTGTATAATAAAAAATACAGTTACATTTTGTGAAAACAAAAGTTGTTAAATACAATTTTAAAAATTACTTTTTTGTAATGTATAAGTATATGAGTATATATGAATATATGAGAATGTTTACTGATTTTCTTTCTTTTTTGTATCAAATTTTTATCAAATCCAATTAGAGTCCTTGAACATAATGATTGTAACCTACTAATGTGTTCTACATACAAAAATACAAAACAGATTGCATGCATATATACTGTACAGACATGAGCAGTTATATTTTTAGCTGAAGCGTTTCTTTGACATGTAACCCAGTGTTTCTGTCAGGTCTGTTGATTTCTCCGTCTCAGTTTGTGCTCGAGTGCCAGAGATCTGAGGGTTTGTGGGTGTAAACACAGTGCTTGTTTCTGATGATTACTGGAAAGGCTTTGTAGAGAAGAAGCCATCGTGTCAGTGTTAATGCTGTTTTCAGTGTGGTTTCGGGGGAAATCGGTCACATTGGTTTCACCTGACTTGAAAAACTGTTATAAATAAATGAGCGGTTTTGTCACACCATCCACAAATGCTGTTGCAAAATCATGCGGGTGGGGGGGTGAGTCAGGCCGGAGTGGCAGAAAAACAGGAACCAGAGACGAGAAAATATGCGTTCCCATCAAACATCTTCATAATGACACAGACATGGATCTGTTCTGTCTTCTGTTCATCTGCAGCTTCATCAGACTCTCAGGTGAGACACTACACAAGCATCCGTACTGTTTACATACAGATACACCTGCTTTATTGTCCTGTGAAATATGAATCGTTTTCTTATATGAGTAATCTTAAGATTTTCATGTTTATGCAAAGATGCAAGATTACTAAATGTATAAAGTCAACAATATTATGGTATTGGCATAAAGAGTAAACCGAAGGGTCCAAACGTCTGAGACTATATTGAAAATCTGGGATTTAAAAATATATATATAAAATATCCAAAAAAAAATTATAATAATAATTACTAATAAAAAATAAAAAAAAAATTTTTTTATTAAAGATATAAAATATTTGACACTGTTTTTGGATCAAATTGTTATTTTAATATATGTATATATTAATATTTTAGAAATGTGTTCATATTTTATTTTTTTTAAATAAATATGAAATTAAATGTAAGTTAAAAAAATCAAAAATGGCATAAAAAGCCACAGACTTTTGGATTAATTCATGCATTCGTTATTTTAATATACAATATTTCTTTTGTGAAGGTGCTCAGGACATCACTACAGTCAGGCAGATATCTGTTCGGAGAGGACAGTCTGTCATAATTCCTTGTTTATATAATCAGAAATATGCATTTTCATGCAAATACTTGAGAGCTGGATACTTTTGGCTGAGTGATTATGTGGAGCTCCAGAGACGTCATCACAAAACTGTATTTATCTCAGATGACACGTCTCGTCACAGCTTCACCGTCCGCATGGAGAACGTCCAGGAGTCTGGCTATTACTGGTGTGCCATTCATATTCCTTCATCTTTTGATAAACGAGCGAGGTTTTTCTTGAACGTCACAGCAGGTGAGACCATCTTACTGTTATCTGAACCGCTCTGACGTCAAGCTGAAACTGTACAAACTCACAGAAAGGAGTCCTGAGATGCAGCTGAGGAGTTTGTGTCTCTGTAGTGGACAGTATATGTTAGTGTATTTCTCTGAGACCTCACATGTACAGTGTTAAGTCTGAAGTCTGTACAGAGCACATTCAGAGCTTTATAGAGATATTAAATGATTGGATGTTTCATCATAACCACACCCTCTCATTGGACTTTAAAGATGGCTAAAATTAATTTAGTGACAATTTTTACATATGATTATATTTTATAATTGTCATTTAAATCTGAATCATTTTCTAATTGTTTGTCATAAAGCATCATCTCAGGAAAATGTTATGGGTTTTCAAATTCAAATATGACTTGCTGTTATGAAACAGGACATATTTCATACATGTCCAGGACTAAAAGCATGTTTATTACGCATTTTGGGAGACATAACAATTGAATAGAAAAATAAATTATATATCAATTTTGTTATGAAATATTAGATATTATTATGAAAATCTGTCCAGTTATTACTCCCATTATGACAATTCTTTTTTCAACATGCTGTCCCAACAGCAACACATTAATATGCAAATTAGATACAGTGTGTTTAATGGGAAAACCAGTTTTTACACACATTGCATAAAACAAAATGGTATATCAAATCATTTTGTTATATATTTTATAACATAGTTGAGAATCATCGTTAAACAAAGTTTAGTATAAAAACAATCCTGAAACCTAAACCTTGATTGATTTAAAAAAAAATCCCATTGTTTTTGCCTTTTTGATGTCTATTCATGCCATTTTATTTTTTAGAAAAACTGAGTCCTAGTGACGACATAAAATAAATATTATTTTTCAAAAAAAAATTTTTTCCATTTTTTTCTTATGTTCTAAACAATGTAATGACATGAAAAAAATACTAAATTCACAAAACCTTTTTGGGGGGGTCTTTATGGGGGGAAACTTTATTATTGTTATTGAAGTAATAGATCAGCCACAAATGAGCATGTGTTCACCTTCAGATCATCTGAGATCAGGGTGAGTTTGTTTCTTCATCAGGTTTGTAGAAATGTGTCTCTGCATCAGTGTCTCAGCAATGGATGCTCTGCAGTGAATGGGTGCCGTCAGAATGAGAGCTGATAAAAACATCACAATAATCCACAGCACTCCAGTCCATCAGTTAACATCTGGAGAAGACAAAAGATGAAACAAATCCAGCATTAAGACGTTTTTATCAGACTCTCATTCTGACGGCACCCATTCACTGCAGAGCATCCATTGCTGAGACACTGATGCAGAGACACATTTCTACAAACCTGATGAAGAAACAAACTCATCCTGATCTCAGATGAACACATTCTCATTTGAACTCTTCGTGTCAAACTGATGTTTTCTATACACTCTCCAGCGTCTCCCAGACTTCTGGTGAACTCTCAGAATGTGACGGGATCTGAGGATGGCAGTGTTACAATCACCTGCTACCATCAGGAGCAAAGCGGTGTAAAATGGTGTAAGTTTGGAGGTCAGTGCATTACCGGAGCGTCTGGGACGTTAGACGGCGCCTCGGTTGAGATCAGATACGGTCTGAGAAACACGACTGTGAGCATGAGCCGACTGAAGAAGAGGAACACGGGATGGTACTGGTGCTCGACAGAAGATCTGCAGATGCCTGTTCATATCACTGTCCATCAGAAGAAGAGTCCGGTTACAGCAGAGTCTGATCAGATCTCGTCCAGCGCTCGCAAAAGGTGACGATCCTTTAATATTCATCTCATCATTGACTCACGCTCACGCTGGTCCAAACTCATTCCACTGCCGTTCTTCAGGGAAAACTTCTTCTACACTGTAAAAAACATTCTGTAATATTTACAGTAAAAACGGTAGCTGTGGTT
>CM041807.1:14255393-14257893 GCA_023376895.1 Aspiorhynchus laticeps
CTCTTCTTTTCAAAACAGTTTGAAGATGTCTGGGGATCGAGGTTATGAGTTTCTGGAGTTCTGGAATTTGGTCCCATTCTTGCCTGATATAGGTTTCCAGCTGCTGAAGAGTTCGTGGTCATCTTTGACGTATTTTTCATTTAATGATGCACCAAATATTCTCTATAGGTGAATATATAGAGCACTGGACTCTTCTACTACGAAGCCATGCTGTTGTAATAGCTGCAGTATGTGGTTTTGCATTGTCCTGCTGAAATGCACGTCCTCTGGAGGGGAGCATATGTTGCTCTAAAACCTTTATATACCTTTCAGCATTCATAGTGCCTTCCAAAACATGCAAGCTGCCCATACCGTATGCACTTATGCACCCCCATACCATCAGAGATGCTGGCTTTTGACCTGAACGTTGATAACACGCTGGAAGGTCTCCGTCCTCTTTAGCCCGGAGGACACGGCGTCCATGATTTCCAACAAGAATGTCAAATTTGGACTCGTCTGACCATAGAACACTTTTCCAGTCCAATTTAAATGAGCCTTGGCCCACAGGACTCGTCGGCGCTTCTGAACCATGTTCACACATGGCTTCCTTTTTGCATGATAGAGCTTTAGTTGGCATCTGCAGATGGCACGGCGGATTGTGTTTACCGACAGTGGTTTCTGGAAGTATTCCTGAGCCCATTTAGTAATGTCAATGACAGAATCATGCCGATGAGTGATGCAGTGTCGTCTGAGGGCCCGAAGACCAGTTTCTCTGAATCTTTTGATGATGTTATGCACTGTAGATGATGAGATTTGCGAACCCTTTGCAATTTGACGTTGAGGAACGTTGTTTTTAAAGTATTCCACAATCTTTTTACGCACTCTTTCACAGATTGGAGAGCCTCTGCCCAGCTTTACTTCTGAGAGACTCTGCCTCTTTAAGACATCCCTTTTATAGCTAATCATGTTACAGACCTGATGTCAATTAACTTAATTAGCTGCTAGATGTTCTCCCAGCTGACTCTTTTCAAAATGTCTTGCTTTTTCAGCCCGTTGTTGCCCCCGTGCCAACTATTCTGAGACCTGTAGCAGGCGTCAAATTTAAAATGAGCTCATTTTGTCCATAAAAGTGTAAAATTTCTCTGTTTATTAAACATTTGTTATGTTCTCTATGTTCTATTTTGGATAAAATATTGGCTCATGTGATTTGAAAGTCTTTTAGTTTTCATTTTATTCAAATTTAAAAAACATCCCAACATTTCTGGAACTCGGGTTGTAAAATCTCTAATCCAATCCAATACTTAAACTTAACAACTACCTTACTAATTATTAATAAGCAGCAAATTAGGAGATTATTGAGGCAAAAGTCATAGTTAATGGTGAGAATTGGACCTTAAAATAAAGTGTGACCCGTTAATATTCTCAAGTTTTGGGTCAGTAAGATTTTTTATGTTTCTGAAAAAAAGTAATTTCTGCTCACCAAGTCTGCATTTACTGGATCAAAAATGCAGTAAAAACTGTGAAATATTTTTTGTATATTGTTTGCTATGTGAATATGTGTTAAACTGTAATTTATTTCTGTGATCAAAGCTGTATTTTCAGCATCATTACTGCAGTCTTCAGAGTCACATTATCTTCAGAAATCATAATAATTTGCTGCTTAATAAACATTTATGATTATTATCAATGTTGAAAACATTATATTGTTTGTGGAAACCGTCATACATTTTATTTTTCAGGATTCACAGATGAAGAAAAAGTTCAAAAGAACAGCATTTATTTGAAATAGAAATCTTTTGTAGCATTATAAATATATTTACTGTCACTTTTAATTAATTTAATGCAACCTTGATGAATAAAAGTATTAATTTCTTAAAACATTTGAGCAGTAGTGAATATCCTAATGGAAAGCTAATCTGTCATATGCAAAGCAGTGCACACAATATGAACTGTATGTACAGTATGATGAGGATGTGACAGCTGATTGCTGTAGTTATGATGGAAATGATAACTATATTCAGATTCTGTTTGATTTGTGTTTTGGTTTAGACTCTCATCAGAAGAGTGTGTTCACATCTCAACCAAACCTGACTGATGTGTTAAAGAGCCTGTATGAAGCAAGCAGAGATGTTTATTTATTTTTATTGCTATTTTTCTCTCTTTGTAATGTGAACTATTCAGGGCTTTTAAAGCTCAAATCTACAACATATCTGCAGTTTATTAAAACACCTTCATTAATTACCATCATGGGCTTGATTCCCAGGGAATGTGTGAACTAAATCATTCATATATTCATCAAAACTGGATGATTTCAGTCATAGCCTCCGTGTTCGGTTTGGTCTGAGAGACACTGAGGCTCTGACCGATTATGAACAATAACGTGTTAATAACATGCATCAAATGTCCTTTAATGTTACAATAATTCAGTTTGTGCTTTAAGAGTCACTGACGTGCTTTATGTGTCAAAGAGACCCAAACAGAATTATATATTATTATATACAATCACATTTCTGGGTTAAAA
>CM041807.1:14262893-14265393 GCA_023376895.1 Aspiorhynchus laticeps
TGTGTGTGTGTGTATATATATATATTAAATGCACTAGATGTTAAGAAATGTCACTAGAGTGTTCTAAGTGGTTGCTAGGGTGTTACTAAGTGGTTGTTAGGGTGTTACTAAGTGATTACCCATGTGTTTTCTGTGGTAGCAGCTTTTCATGATTTGATAAACTTGGTTAAAACTGTATTTGGCATTTAAATAAGTCAGCTATTGTTAGCCAAGATAAACGGTTTAAATGTGCCATAAAATGAAAGTTGAAATCTTTAGTCATCGCATCAAAGCACCACAGCTCAGCTGAGAGTGTGCTGAAGCTCTCTAGAATCACGAGTCTGATCCTGGATCAGTCTGAATGAGATGTGATTGATTCCAGCGGGTTCGGTGAGTGTGGGAACCGGTTTGTGAGTGACAGCTGGTCGTATTCCTCCGGGAGATCCAGCGCTTCTCATTATCTGCTCTGTGTTTACTCCCTCCTTCTGTTTGAGTCTCCTGAGCTCTGGCCACCTCGCTCTCTCTCTCTCTCTGTTCGGAGGCAGTAATGATGGAGGATGCACAGATGGTTCTGGATCTACCTGTGCGGACAGCTGGTGACGTCCCATTAACACTTAAAGAGAGGTCTGCCACTGTCACCTGAGCACCGGGGGGGCCTTGGCAGCCTGCGTCAAAACAGCAATCAGGAAAATGAGAGCGAGCGAGAGGAAATATGTGCGATATGCTGTTTTTGCACACAGTGATTAGACTCAATAATGACTCAAAGTCACCAAGGAATGGATTTTTTCTTCTCTATTGTAAATGTAGGGCGGGGTTTGGTTCTGTATGTCAGTTGTTGATTGGATGTTGAGATGTGGGTGTGGCTCTCTGAGCTTGAAGGGGCGGAGTTTAACAGCATGATTGGAGAAGTCCTGCACATGTAACCAGAGAGAAGACTGATGCTTCACTGGAAGATCTAGTTAATATTTTGATTAAACTTTTCAAAACATTAAAAATAAATAAAACGTACATGGATGAATTGTTCACAATAAGATCTATAAGATGCATTTAGAAAATAGATAGTGTGACTTTTCATTCCATGCCAACTTAAAGAAATATTTCACCCAGACATGAGCATGTGCTCACCTTCGTTTCATCCCAGATCAGGATGAGTTTGTTTCTTCATCAGGTTTGTAGAAATGTGTCTCTGCATCAGTGTCTCAGCAATGGATGCTCTGCAGTCAGAATGAGAGTCTGATAAAACATCACAATAAAAGTGCATCTCCTGTCGTCGCTCACATCAAAACCCAGCCACATATTAGTTTAGATCTGTTTTGTCTTGTAAACGCTGCTTGATCCGCAGATTTCACTCCTGATTCAGACCAGAACACTTTTTCACTGGAGGAAGCATTATTATGGACTCGTGTTTTAGTTAAAAACATCTTAACGGGGTCATATGATGCGATTTCAAGTGTTTCTTTCTCTTTGGAGTGTTATCAGCTGTTTGTGTATAGATAAGATCCCTGAATCTGCAAAGACTATCGTCTCAAAACCAAAGAGATATTCTTTATCAAAGTTAAGACTCGTCCACGCTCTCCTAAAACGTTTAAACACGCCCCACATGTGTACGTCACTGTGTGGGGAGATTTGCAAAACACCACCCAAATGTATACGCAAAGAAAAGGGGCGTGATTTTTATTCTGTCTGTAGTGTTGTTGCTGCCGCCGGCGTCATGTTCTGGAGACGCTGTGATTCGTTGTAAAAGCTAAAGTACTTTGTTTGGGACCCAAAAGAGACACAACTAGAAATCAGTGGTTCAGTTGTATTTACAACACTGTTCCAGAACACTTCAACACTAATATTGGAGTGTGTGCAGCGCAATTCTATAAAGTGGAGCAATTCCAGCTTTGCAAGAACAGTCTGGCGCTTCTGACTCAAACGTGAGTTATGAGCCATGTAGAGTAGTGCTTGTTGTTTGTGTTTCTCTGATCACAAATACAGACATGCTAATGTTTAAAAGACAGTATAAGTCATTATAATCAGTAATTATGTCCTCACTGGATGCAACAAAAGCCTCGTTTATAATGGGTTTTATTGTCGCGCCGGGACACGCATCACAATACGGTAACATTTACGTCTCACGCTTGAGGTATCCGGCCAATCACAACGCACCGGATAGCTGGCCAATCAGAGCACACTTCTCAGAACGATGAGTTTGTAAAAATCGACACGTTTCAGAAAGACGGAGCAACAATAATGTACAGTATGTGGAAAATAATGTGATTTTTTAACCTTAAACCGCATAAACACATTACATTACACCAGATACACCAAATATTGTTCTTTTTAACAACGTCATATGACTCCTTTAATGCTGGATTTGTCTTCTCCAGATGTTAACTGATGGACTGGAGTGCTGTGGATTATTGTGATGTGTTTATCAGACTCTCATTCTGACGGCACCCATTCACTGCAGGGCATCCATTGCGGAGACACTGATGCAGAGACACATTTCTACAAACCTGATGAAGAAACACACTCA
>CM041807.1:14272893-14305393 GCA_023376895.1 Aspiorhynchus laticeps
ACAATTAGCAACAGTAATGTGCTTACCTTGTCTTGTGCTTTATCTTCAGCACGTATTTCACGAAGTACACATTTTAGAACATAATGCATTAGTTTGCAGTCAAAACTGTTCAAGTCCAGCTGCATGTCAAGTATACCAGAGATCTAAAAGATGTTCTGATGCAGAATATTCAGTTTTGATTTTTAATAAATCATTCAACTGTTCTCTCAGTTACAGTTATATTTAGAAATCTTCTTTTCATCTATCATCACACGTTGTGAGATTTGAGTCACTAGACTCTTTCTCGTGTAACTTATATTTAGGCCACTTTGCCATCGCAATCACTTAAAATGAATGAATGAATATATAGCTGCACATTTAAATCTTGCCCTTTATAGCTCACGAGTCATCACAACATAAAAGATGGTGAATTCACTGACAGGTCTCGGTTAAACTGAACCAATAAGGGTTGCGTTAAGGAAAAATGAGTTGATGACTGCACTACACATTATTTTACTGTGATACTTTGAGCTCGAACATATTAAAATAACATGACTAAAGATAAATGCGAAGAAAAAAAGCAGCTGATTGGGCGGCTTTTAATTTTTTAAAAGCAGCCCAAATTTTGTCTACCCGCCCAATGAGTTATTCTCCGGTCCAAACCGATCAAAAGAAGCCCAATTGGGCGGCGACCCGCCCAATCTGGCAACACTGGGTATGACATGGTATTGCCATTTGCACCACAGTGCAAGTATTTTTAAATGTAAGTTAGTGTGGGTTGTTCTGCTTTTTAATCAGTCTCATCACATGCACTTTTGAGAAGGGAATGACTGCAGATTTGAGCAAGTCAGGTTGAGTTGAGTAACCCTGCTTTGTCTGTGGCACAGTCACATGCATTCATGGCCAGGCGGCTTGAGTTTGTCACCTTCAGTAAATCAGGGATGTTGTTGCTTTATTGGCACCGTATGAATCATGAATGTCAGGATTAAAGTCAACATGAAACGTTTGCAATCCATTGTGTGTTTACCACATGCATATTAACAAATACAGTGGCATGCGAAAGTTTGTGAACCCCTTGTAGAATCTGTGAATAATTTTAACAAAATAAGAGGGATCATACAAAATGCATGTTATTTTTTATTTAGTACTGTCCTGACTAAGATATTTTACATAAAATATATTTACATATAGTCCACAAGACAAACAAATAGCTGAAATTATTCAAATAACCCGCTTCAAAAGTTTGTGAACCCTTGGTTGTTAATACTGTGTGAGGTTACCTGATGATCCACGACTATTCTTTTGTTTTGTGTTGGTTGTTCATGAGTCCCTTGTTTGTTCTGAACAGCTGAACTGAGCTGTTCTTCAGACAAATCCTCCACGTTCTGTAGATTCTGCAGTTTTCCAGCATTTTTGAACCCTTTCCAGCAGTGACTGTATGATTTTGAGATCCATCTTTTCACACTGAGGACAATTGATGGACTCAAACACAACTATTAAAAAAGGTTCAAACATTCACTGATGCTCCAGAAGAACACACGATGCATTAAGAGCCGGGGGGTGAAAACTTTTGAACCGGATGAAGATTTCCAACTTTTTTCTTTTGTTGAAATATATATTTTTTTCCATTTATTACTGCCCTTCGGAAGCAACAGAAGATACTTGCATGTTTCCCGGAAGACAAATTAAGTACAATTTACCTTGATCTTCAAATTCAGAAAGTTTTCACCCCCCGGCTCTTAATGCATCGTGTGTTCTTCTGGAGCATCAGTGAATGTTTGAACCTTTTTTAATAGTTGTGTTTGAGTCCATCAATTGTCCTCAGTGTGAAAAGATGGATCTCAAAATCATACAGTCACTGCTGGAAAGGGTTCAAATATGCAAAAATGCTGGAAAACTGCAGAATCTACAGAACGTGGAGGATTTGTCTGAAGAACAGCTCAGTTCAACTGTTCAGAACAAACAAGGGACTCATGAACAACCAACACAAAACAAAAGAACAGTCGTGGATCATCAGGTAACCTCACACAGTATTAAGAACCAAGGGTTCACAAACTTTTGAACGGGGTTATTTGAATAATTTCAGCTATTTGTTTGTCTTGTGGACTATATGTAAACATATTTTATGTAAAATATCTTACTCAGGACAGTACTAAATAAAAAATAACATGCATTTTGTATGATCTCTCTTATTTTGTTAAAATTATTCACATTTTCACAGATTCTACAAGGGGTTCACAAACTTTCGCATGCCACTGTAAATAACATCAGTCTGTGTTTCATGTTCACTGTAAATGCATGGATTGTAAAAAGCACCTTTAATGAATCAGTGGAATTGAACTCATTTGTGGCATAATGTTGATTACCACAAAAATAATGGATTTTTTCCACACTGTTAAAAAAGCAGAAATCGAGGAGGTTAAGTCTCGCCGACAACAGGAACATTAACGATAATAAGTTCACACTGCAGGTCTTAATGCTCAGATTTTTTTGGCTGTTGTTCACATCGTCAAGTCAGCTTTATTTATATAGCGCTTTTAACAATACAGATTGTGTCAAAGCACTTAACAGTATCAAGTTGGAGGATAGAGTGTCAGTAATGTATAATAATAAGATTAAGCACTCAATTTTCAGTTAAGGGCATTTCATTATTGAATTCGGAGATGTCATTGTCTAGCTCAGTATAGTTTAAATAGTATCTGTGAAATCCAATTAATGATAATCGCTAGAAATTAAGTGTCCTCAACTGAGCAAAATGACATTGTGATTTAAATGCGACTGCCATCAGTGTCATGTGTGAAGCGTATCCGGCTCTGACCCGCATGCGTGACGTCAGACGCAGCACACTGTGTTTGGATGCTGTGTGTGTTTAGCAGTTTTTAAGTTAATGTGCAATCGGAGCCTAAATAACGAAGTGTCTATATATTGTCTGCCATTGTGATTTTAATCTTCCCGCCTCCTCCAGACGTCTGTCGCATTTCAATGACGTAAAAATCGCATGCGACGTGGCCGTTCAGACTGAAGTCGCATTGCAAAACATGGGATATGTATCTGATTTAGGACCACATATGAAAGTGGCCTGGGCCTGATTTGTGCTGTTCAGACTGTCATAAGAAAATCAGATATGGGTCACATTTGCAGTAGCCCCTCACTGCAGAACACAGATCCAGGGGGCGGGGTTGGATCCACATTCAGGGGGTGGAGATTGGTAGGTTTAGGGGTGGAGATGGGTAGATTTAGGGGTGGGGATGTCTAGGTTTAGGGGTGGGGATGGGTGGGTTTAGGGGTGGGGATGGGTGGGTTTAGGGGTGGAGATTGGTAGGTTTAGGGGTGGAGATGGGTAGATTTAGGGGTGGAGATGGGTAGGTTTAGGGGTGGAGATTGGTAGGTTTAGGGATGGGGATGGGTAGATTTAGGGGTGGAGATGGGTAGGTTTAGGGGTGGAGATTGGTAGGTTTAGGGATGGGGATGGGTAGGTTTAGGGGTGGGGATGGGTGGGTTTAGGGGTGGAGATGGGTAGGTTTAGGGGTGGAGATGGGTAGATTTAGGGGTGGAGATGGGTAGGTTTAGGGGTGGGGATGGGTAGATTTAGGGGTGGAGATGGGTAGGTTTAGGGGTGGAGATTGGTAGGTTTAGGGATGGGGATGGGTAGGTTTAGGGGTGGGGATGGGTGGGTTTAGGGGTGGGGATGGGTGGGTTTAGGGGTGGAGATGGGTAGATTTAGGGGTGGAGATGGGTAGGTTTAGGGATGGGGATGGGTAGGTTTAGGGGTGGGGATGGGTGGGTTTAGGGGTGGGGATGGGTGGGTTTAGGGTGGAGATGGGTAGGTTTAGGGGTGGGGATGTCTAGGTTTAGGGGTGGGGATGGGTGGGTTTAGGGTGGAGATGGGTAGGTTTAGGGGTGGGGATGGGTGGGTTTAGGGTGGAGATGGGTAGGTTTAGGGGTGGGGATGTCTAGGTTTAGGGGTGGGGATGGGTGGGTTTAGGGTGGAGATGGGTAGGTTTAGGGGTGGGGATGGGTAGGTTTAGGGGTGGGGATGGGTGGGTTTAGGGGTGGAGATTGGTAGGTTTAGGGGTGGAGATGGTGGGTTTAGGGTGGAGATGGGTAGGTTTAGGGGTGGGGATGGGTGGGTTTAGGGGTGGGGATGGGTGGGTTTAGGGGTGGGGATGAGTAGGTTTAGGGGTGGGGATGGGTGGGTTTAGGGTGGAGATGGTAGGTTTAGGGTGGGGATGGGTGGGTTTAGGGATCAGGGGGTGGAGACGGGTAGGTTTAGGGGTGGGGATGGGTGGGTTTAGGGGTGGAGATTGGTAGGTTTAGGGGTGGAGATGGGTGGGTTTAGGGTGGAGATGGGTAGGTTTAGGGGTGGGGATGGGTAGGTTTAGGGGTGGGGATGGGTGGTTTAGGGGTGGGGATGGGTGGGTTTAGGGGTGGGGATGAGTAGGTTTAGGGGTGGGGATGGGTGGGTTGGGTGGAGATGGGTAGGTTTAGGGTGGGGATGGGTGGGTTTAGGGATCAGGGGGTGGAGACGGGTAGGTTTAGGGGTGGGGATGGGTGGGTTTAGGGATCAGGGGGTGGAGACGGGTAGGTTTAGGTCTATGTAAGGTGGGAGGAGTTGGATCTAGATCCAACCCCGCCCCCTGGATCTTGTGTTCTGCAGTGAGGACCATCTCCACATTTGGGCAAAAAAGTCAGATTTGGGCCACTTTAGCCTGCAGTGTGAACTAAGTCTAGGTGCATTTGAGTTCTTCTGGGAAGTTAGTATTTACCAGATAACAGTGTAATTATAACGTTTGGTTGGAGTAAGATAGCAATGCACCTTTTCTACAAAAAAATTCAACAAGATTGTTAAACTTTATTTCTAGTAAAGATGTGCACCTGTATGTTTTTGCTTAATTTTTTTCATTTATGAAGGTGCTGTAAATTGAATTTTTATATATCGTAAATGTACAGTATTATCGTATGTTTTAAGATGCAACTTACGATGACAAAAAACAAAAATATTTCATTAATTTCTATAAATTCACCATCAATACAGACGCTGCATCCGACAGGTTTTCTCTCATAATTATCATATTGTGGTGACGTTCATGTGTGATCAACATGACGTTAAAGCACCAAATATTAATTCTATTAGCATTCACGCCAGCAGATTTTATTCTGTTTCTTCTCTTCCTATTGTCTAGTTTTGTTGTCTGCTGATTTAAATGCTCAAGCTCTTTAAAGCAGGATGGATTCTGATTGGCTGTCAATGTTTTATCATTCATCAGCTGGAAGAAAATTGTTCTGAAAATGATTCTCGGTGTCGTTATTGTTATAATTGTGGTGTGTATTCATTCTAATTCTATGAGGATAGTGATTATCTTTGATGCTCGAGCTGTAAAATTGTTCTCATCATTTTGTTTATGAATTGACTTCCAATGTAAGCGCTTCACTGTATCTCAGATTTTTGATTTTTTTTAAAAACATTTTTTTTTGTGGTTATCAACATTCACAAGTGTCACCCGTTGAACCCGAATCATGCACTTCCAGGATGAGTTGTGTGTGAAATAGATGGGATTGTATCCTCTTAATACACAATAGAGTGAAAGCATTGGACTGTGTTTAAAAGCACATCACCTGAGCGTCTCTCAGTCAGTTTGGCTCCACATACGTGACTAATATATAATGAGGCCTCCTGCAGATTCATCCTGAGACGCTGATTTAAAGGGATAGTTCACTTTGAAATTAAAATGTGGTATCTATCAGCTTACCCCAAGGGCATCCAAGATGTAGGTGTCTTTTTCTTCAGTAGATCCAATGTTGATATTTTTAGGTCAAACCGTTCTAGTCTGCCAGTCATATAATGGCAGGTATAGGTCACTGTCTCTATAAGAGGGAAAAAGAAGATGCACAGAGAAATCCAAATTAAACAATTCCCCATCGTAACTACACATTGATGGCCTAAGACACGAAACGAGCGGTTTGTGTGAGAAAACGAACTGTATTTATATCATTTTTTACCTCTTGTACACAACCATGTCCAAGTGATCTGAGTGCACACACACATCCGGTGTGTGACGTGTGTGTGCGCGCGCTCTGGCTCACGCTGCATTCACATGGGGCGTCGGCGTCAACGCTTGACGGAGGGCGTGTCTGAAGCGTGGTGCTGACGCGCCGTCATAGTTACAACAACCAATCACATACTTCTCTGGTGTTGCATGAACGGGATTGGGTATTTGCATGAGGCGATCTGATTGGCTGACGCCTCCGTTGGCGCTTGAAAAGATGCGTCAGCACCACGCTTCAGACACGCCCTCCGTCAAGCGTCTTTTTCCCTCTTATAGAGACAGTGACCTATACCTGCCATTATATGACTGACAGACTAAAACGGTTTGACCTAAAAACATCAACATTGGATCTACTGAAGACAAAAAGACACCTACATCTTGGATGCCCTTGGGGTAACCTGATAGATACCACATTTTAATTTCAAAGTGACCTATCCCTTTAAAGCCCAGTTCAGAGACTCATCTCTAGAGCAGGCATCTGATGCATGCTCACTACAATAATGTTGCCTTTGGGACGGGAATCTGAAGTATTTCTGTGACCCCAAACCTCCTGTTGTCCCGGTTTATAGAACCAAAACTAATTTGAGAAGCTGCATTAGTGCCAGCTGTGAGTGAATGGAGAGGTAGCGATGCGTTCAGACGGCCTTGCTTGGGCAGAAGCTGTATTTTGCAGCGATCGTGGCTTTTAAAAGTATAGCTGGCACAAATAAAACACTGACGCTTCGGTATATCTGGAGCACTTTGAATTTCGGCTCTTAAAGTGACAAAGTAGTCAGGCTTTCATTTTAAAGTAATAGACTACGGTTATTGGTGACGATTTGGTTTTAAGCGGTGTTCTTTGTGTCTGTCTCTGGGAGCTGAATTTGGCATTATTCATAGGCATCTTCTGAAGAGCTCTTCTTTAACTGATACCAGAGGATGTTTTATTAAAGCATTGCACTACTGACACCATTATAAGCTGCTCTCAAGCCGTCCATTTGTTGTGTGTATTTACTGAAGTCATTTGGGTTAAGTGCTCTGCTTGGGTTCCCGTGTTTCATCCATCTCAAGTCCTTCAAAACACGTTTAATCCGAGGCCTTGTGGAGCTCTTCCCCGCTGACCGCAGCGCTCTCAGCTTCCGTGTTCGATCGGAGGAATCCCGTATCACAGCGTGTTATGACACGGACGTTCAGACTGTGGGATTTGTGGTTTGGATGCAATAGGAGATAGTGGCATGATTAATGGCTTCTGTCAAAGCACATAAATCAAGCGTTTCTGCATCTTGCACAGTCAACATATCAACATAGTGTTTATAAATGCATGAATGCACAACAGTTTAAGCATTAGTTCATCCAGAAATGAACATTTAGTCATTTTCATGTCATTGCAAACCTCTTTAATGTCTGGAAATGCTGAAATTATAATTTTTTTTTTAATTTATACATTTTCATTTATCAAGGATGCATTAAATTGATCAAAAGTGTCAGTAAAGACATTTATAAATAATGTTACTAAAGTTTTCTATTTCAAATAAATGCTGTTTTTTTGTACTTTTTATTCATCTGTGAATCCTGAAAAATATAATGTCATGGTTTCCACAATTTTAACTGTTTTCAACATTGATAATAATCATAAATGTTTCTTGAGCAGTATATTATTATGATTTCTGAAGATCATGTGACACTGAAGACTGCAGTAATGATGCTGAAAATACAGCTTTGATCATTTAAATAAATTACAGTTTAACACATATTCACATAGAAAACAGCTGTTTTACATTATAATAATATTTCACTGTTTTTACTGTATTTTTGATCAAATAAATGCAGCCTCTGTGAGCAGAGACGTCTTTCAGAAACATCAAATACTCTTAACGACCCCCAAACTGTTGATAAAGTGTATTGAGACTGATGCTGTTGTTCTTCAGAAATATTCATATTCATATGACTCATGCAGTAATTATTCAATATTTCTCCTGAAGTCATACAGTGGCTTTACGTGAGGAAAAGACCGAAATTAAAGTCATAATTCTGCTGAATTATGAAGCTTCCCGTTTCACAAATCTCACGCTCTTATTCATGATTAATCAAGAGATATGTAGGGCTCTATGAAATCCGTTTTAATTTTTAATAATTTTAATTTTTTCTAACTTCCGTTTTTTTCCGTTTTAATTTTTATGGATTCCTTTTTAACGGTCAAATTAAATTGCATTAATCAAAAATCATGCCTAATTAATTAAAATCATGAAACTTATACAATTTAACACTAATTTATTGTAACAAAAATGACATGTTTAGGGCTCGTATGAAATATTTTATTGTTTTCTCACCTTATGTTTTATTACCAAATTCTGTGTTTTATCACGTCTAATTATTTAAATGCATACAATTTTTTTTATTAATTCTTACAGTAGCTTATGAAATGCCCCCCCCCCCCCCCTCAGAAATTCTGTGTTGTGTATTTAAATTTGACTAATTATCAGATGAAGCCATAAAACATTGATTTAATTTATATTTTAATTATGGCAAATAAAGGGGATTTACTATTAAAATTAAAACATGGATAAATATTTTGAGATTATTTCTTAAAAATAACGTTGTATTATTTTTCAACAGTAGTAGTATTACGTTCATTCTAGTAAATAATAGTAATATAGCTATTTCTGACACAATGTCTTCAAGTTAAACAGGACTTTTATTTTGACGGGTTGCCGAGTAAAGTTCTGTGTGTATATGATATGACTAGTTTTACTCAAATGAAATGGTAAAATGCTGGTTTTGATCAGTTTTGGAGATATTGTTGATGTATTTATGTCTTCATTGAGACGTCAGACGCATAGGGGAAATCATAGGGCCCTAGATACGCCACAACCAGGTTGTCAAATCTGGTAAATAACAACTTTAAATCTTGTTTTGTTCCCAACACAAAGCTATCATACCACATCAGAAGATTTAGAATATGATGCTTTTATTTTTAAAAGTTAACTGTCTGCTCTCTGGATCAGCTGAATGCAGATTTGAATGTTCCCGTATGATTTTTTCAAAGTTTTAATATTGTTGTCATTCGGAAATTAGATCGTGTGGGTGTTTGAATCGAGATCGCGATCTTTTAACGATTAATCATGCAGCTCTATCATGGAAAGGTAGATATTATACGAGTAGAGTCTGATGCCTGTACACAAGATACTTGAGCATGCCAAGCACTGTTTATAAGACGCCAAATCAGACCGAACTGTTGTTTTACTGACAGTGACCCAGTTCTGAGCAGCTGGTGATCACAGAGGAACGTCTTCCTCCGTTTCCCTGAGACGTCTTGACCGTCGAGTGAGTGTTAGCCCGAGACGGCTTTTCTAGGACACTCCAAACCCTGCTAATAAGCCTTCAGAGAGAACGACGCTTAAACACCAACTTTCCTGCCAGACTCTCTCTCTGCTAATTGCTAGTGTGTCAGAGCACATGACGGACTGTTCTTTATAAATACCCGGCGCTCCAGGCTCCTCGGAGGCACGCGGGGATCATAAACCTGCCGACCGGACGGACAGCGTCTCCAAAACAAGCTGCAGGAGGAGAACGCCGTAAAACCCTTTCAGATCAGCAGTTAAACTCACGAGTGACTGGATTCCAGCGCTTCACCGGAACAAAGCATCACACACTTGTTCTATTTCACAGATACAGACTCGTTTGAGCCTTTTAAATTGATTAGTTAACCTGAAAAAGCTCATTTTCTCATGTCATTACAAACATAAGACAGTCAGTATTTAAAAAATCAATGTTTTAATGGTTGTACTTTCATTACACTGAGGTATGATTGTCTGTTCTATTCTGTAAAGCACTTTGGGCAACTTAGTTAATTTATACAGTGCTATATATATAAATAAAATTAAAAAAATGCACTGTTCATCTTCAGCCAATTTCAAAATGTGACAGTGTTGAAGTAAATGAAGACGCAGCTGTTGAGATAAAAATAAAAGCATCATATTCTAAATCTTCTGATGTGGTATGATAGCTTTGTGTTGGGAACAAAACAAGATTTAAAGTTGTTATTTACCAGATTTGACAACCTGGTTGTGGTGTATCTAGGGCCCTATGATTTCCCCTATGCGTCTGACGTCTCAATGAAGACATAAATACATCAACAATATCTCCAAAACTGATCAAAACCAGCATTTTACCATTTCATTTGAGTAAAACTAGTCATATCATATACACACAGAACTTTACTCGGCAACCCGTCAAAATAAAAGTCCTGTTTAACTTGAAGACATTGTGTCAGAAATAGCTATATTACTATTATTTACTAGAATGAACCTAATACTAATACTGTTGAAAAATAATAACATTTGATTTTTAAGAAATATTTGAATTTTAATAGTAAATCCTCTTTATCTGTCAAACATTTAAATGTTTAATTTTCATTAATTAAAATATAAATTAAATCAATGTTTTATGGCTTCATCTGATAATTAGTCAAATTTAAATACACAACACAGAATTTCTGAGTGGGGGGGCATTTCATAAGCTACTGTAAGAATAAATAATAATTGTATGCATTCAAATAATTAGACATAAAACAGAATTTGGTATTAAAACATAAGGTGAGAAAAAAATAAAACATTTCATACGAGCCCTAAACATGTCATTTTTGTTACACTTTTACACAAGTTTCATGATTTTAATTAATTAGACATGCTTTTTGATTAATACAATTTAATTTGACCATTAAAAAGGAGTCTAGAAAAATTAAAATGGAAAAAAATTAATTTAGAAAAAAATAACACGGAATTTTGGAAAAAAATAAAACTGATTTCATAAGGCCCTAAACATAAAAGAAGATATTTTGAAGAATGTTGGGAAGCAAACAGTTGACGGCAGCCATTGACTTTCATAGTAAGGAACAAAGAAAGCCTGATCAGACTCTCTGACGTCACTGATTCCTGCGTTAGATGAACAGAAATGCTCATAATTAACAATTAGAGTCACTCAAACTACAGTTTGGTGCTGCTAATGGTTCAGAAATATGTATTGCACAGCTTTGCATCTCTTTGTTGAATGCAATGTAAGTCACTTTGGATAAAAGCGTCTGCTAAATGCATAAATGTAAATAAATGTAATGTAAATGTTTGTTAATTAACTAACACTTACTGCTAATAACATTCTAGCCATTTCAGCAGGCTTTACCATACCCTCCTCCATTCTCCGTGTGAACCTACTATAAAATGCAAGCATTTTTGTGTGATTTGGGTGAGAATGAACACATATGGGAGAGCCGGTGAGATACTCTTACCAAGAGTGCGATTCTTTATCATGTTCAGACAAAGACGCGAGTAGCAGAAGGCTTTGTGGGGGAGGTGGAGGGGTCACACCCAAACCTACATCTGTGCAGGACAAAAGCTTGGGTGGATAGGGGTTAGGGGCGAGCGCTGACCTATGGAAAT
Source organism: Aspiorhynchus laticeps (assembly GCA_023376895.1). Classification (NCBI taxonomy): domain Eukaryota; kingdom Metazoa; phylum Chordata; class Actinopteri; order Cypriniformes; family Cyprinidae; genus Aspiorhynchus; species Aspiorhynchus laticeps. The sequence continues at coordinate 14,284,334 of CM041807.1, forward strand.
AACTCTGGGCTCCTGTGCGCTGCTGGACCGGACTGAAGGGGGAAGGGTGCGTCTCAATCGCTAGCTCTCTGTGTGTGACGCTCGTGCAGGGATCGTGGTTGCTAGGAAACGTGGTGTAATTAATTCCGACGCTCGTGGAAGGAAGGTGCGCGGAGAGGCTTTCTTTGATGATGCGAAGCTCGCGTTCCTCTGTTAAATCACTCCATCTGGCTCTGGAGCGCTTTGTTTGTGCTGTTTGGAGTCTGGACACACTGTTAAAGCCTCGGCGAGACTCACAGCGCTTACAACCTTCACTTTAAAGGCCGGTCTGTGAGAGCTGCACGATTCTGGATGAATTGAGAATCATGATTTTTTTTTGGTCTCAAATAGAGATCACGATTCTGAGCTAAAAATGACGTGACAAAATATTAATTGCTGCAGTCTATTTTAATTAGGGATGCACGATATTGGATTTTTGCCGATATCCGATATGCCGATATTTTTCAAATCATTTTGATGTATTTTCTTTTTGTTTGGAAACAACAACAAGTCTCTCCTGTGCAGAAATAATAAGCAATATGCACAGTGTTTCTGTGGCTCAGTGGTAGAGCATTGCGTTAGCAGCGCAAAAGGTTGTGGGTTCGATTCCCAGGGAACACACATAGTGACAAAACATGTATAGCCGGAATGCACTGTAAGTCGCTTTGGATAAAAGCATCTGCATAAATGTAAATGCAATATATTTTTAATTGTGGTTAGTTTTTAACAAGAACTTATGTTAGAATTACATAAACCATAATGAAGGTTTTTTGACGGCACATTGAAAATAACTATAAATAAACTATACATCAATCGCTGCACTTTGTTTCCACCAGAAAGATGCATGTCACAGAGCTGCCCTCTGCCTAGCCTTTTGGTATTAAGACATGAAGACATGCTTGGGTTTTAAAAACTCTATTATTTACCTTGATGTGTCAGCGAGGTGGAGAGATGGATTATACACACGCACACATATTTACACACCTGCAACTAGACCGTTGTGTTCAGACCGGCCACCTGAACACTAAAACCGTTGGACATTTAAGTTTTTCTTATAAACTGTTTGCTACTACCTGGATCAGCATATATAGTGGTGGACATCTTGAACTGAGAAAAAGACCCGAAAGGGCTTTTGTCAGCCTTTTTATACCTTTGCTGTGTTGCATCATGGGGAGTGGGAGACACCAAGTATGAGTGGAAAGGGGTGGAAAATGTGTTCTTGCACTTGACTTTCTATAATTATTGCTGAATTGAAGTTATGGTATATTATGCTATTGATATTGGTGTATTGAAGGAAATGGTGTTATTGAATGAATTATTAAACATTTTAATATTTATATGTTATTTTAATACACCGATTTTTAATATTAAAATATGAAAGAGTGGTTTGAATGAATGATGCAATACTTCACTTGTTTCATTACTGGATGAATCAGTATTTTTGAACGAATCTCTTGAATGATTCAATGACAAATACATTTTTTAACAGTCACTTGTTGCCATCTACTGGCAAAACAATGCAATCAACACAAACATTATTTGAAGCGCCAGTTTAAAAGCACAATCTTTTAAAGAGGTCACCGGATGCCACATGCACTTTTACAAATACACTACGGCTGCTTGATTATGACAAAAATCATAATCACGATTATTTTGGTCAATATTGTAATCACCATTATTTAACACGATTATTAGTGGGCCATATAACCAAAAACATTTTTTAATGCAAGTCTAAAGAAGGTTTCAGTTAACAGCCTATAGAAATTAAATAATCAAATGTGAAATAAAACACCTTCACTGTAAGAATTAAACATACTTTGTTTCTTATTAAAGCTACAAATGTCCTTCTGTGAAGGAAGAGCAGTGATTGATTTTGTTGTTTGATTAATATTAAGCACACAGTCGGAGCAGGAATATAGCACACTGTCTCTTTAAGAGCCGCACGGATCCAATTTACTGTTACACGTAGGGCTGGGCGATATGAAATAAAAAGTCTATCGTTTCATATTATGCTCTATCGTTTATTTCGTGGTGTCGCAAAATACATTGTTTACGGTACTTTTTCATCATTTGGATGACTGCGTGAAGAGTAGACACAGAAGCAGGAGCACGATCCGACACGACAAAACAAGGAGCTCGTTACTAAACGAGGGACTACATCTGTAGCATGGACTGCAGTTTTAAAACAAGCGATTTTAAGCCGTTGAAACGCAAACAACAGAGCTATGCGTGCGCCGTCTCGGTTTCTGTGTGAGGAGCGCGCTTTTTTTTGCCGTTTTATTGGCTTTGAACGATTACATAAACACACTTGTATGCATAAGAATCCCCGTCTTTGCAAGTATCCTCATAAACACAGTGATTTAGGTCTTAAGAGAGAAAACAGCTGAAATAAATGCATGTGTAACAGTATATTGGATCCGGACTTCGGTCTTAAAGGGGAAGCGCTCCAATATTCGTCTGCCATTAATCAAACAACAATCTCTCACTGCTCGTGACTAAATCAATTTTGTAACTTTAATAAGAATAAATTAAAAATAATAATATATTTATATATAGCCTATGTATAGAATGTATACATAATACACATGTTAATTATATCTAATTAACACAGTGAAGACTTAATTAATTTACACAATGTGTAGCGTTTCTTATTTATGTAGGTTTTTGTCCTATTGCTTGCAATTAGTTTTTTATCCTTATTTCATCACTGATTGTTTATCTTCAGCGAGCTTGAGTTTTGTGGGGTTTTTTTTTGTATTCAATTAAATTTCATTTCACTTTATTGTTGGGATTTCTTCCAAAAAAAATTTGCATCCAATAGCGTTTACTGTCTAACGTTAATTCACATCAATATACAATACAATATACACACACACACACACACACACACACACACACACACACACACACACACACACAAAGGCATGTTCGTACACAGCTTTTTTTGTTTTATATTGTATTTTTTTATATTGTATTATATTTCTATTAGTTTGATATTGACATTGGTGACAAGGATTATGAAAATTCTATGGAATCAAAGATCACAAAAAAAAAAAAAAAAAAAACTATACCGTGATATATATTGTTATTGTGATATAGAATTAGTCATATCGTGATATAAGATTTTGGTCATATCGCCCACCCCTAGTTACACGCGTATTTTCAGTCTCATCTGTTTACATTAATTTATTACATAACTGACAAGGGTTTATGTGAATAATCACTAAGCGCCGCATTTTGACACATTTTTGTGTGTATTTGACCGTTTAGGCGCTAAAAGATGACTTTACGTGTCCATGTTGTGCTCCGTCTCTTCCGCGCTTTTACAAACATTAATAAATATAATCAACTTTAATAACCGAAGCACGTCCCATTTTGCAAAAGTCACGTTACATGATTTTACTGATTTACATGTGAAAATGGGCTTTTATGGAGGAGTGGAAGCGCACCGATGGAAAGGGGGCAATAATCATTTTATCTCGATTATTATATTTTCATAATCGTCGGAGGCCGAAAAAAACAAACACTGGGTGGATTTTTATCATTATAGTGTGGATGTGTACACACTGCCAACGCATTTCACTTCAAACACCATGTAAAAGTGAATTTGGTCTCCTTTAAAATGTCAATAGTTACTTCAAATGTCACTCTATTTCATAACTAAGCAGTATATGTTATAATAGACAATATTTAGCAGTTGAAACAGGGCTGCATGAGCCGCGAGCTCTCTTGAAGTCATCAGGACAGATCTTGAACTCTTGTGTTTTACACTGGTGTGTCTTGTGTTGATTTCAGTCTGGTCTGCAGCTTCATTGTGTTTATTTGCACACAGTCTGCTCTGGTGTTTAGCCTACAACAGTCATGATAGGCTTTGAAATATTGAGATGGATTATGAGCCCTGGAGAAACAGCTGTGCTCAGTACCTGCGTGAGTGTTTCACATCAGTTATAACCAAATAATAGCAGCAAAAGAGTCTTAACTTGCACTGGAGAATTAATATGACCAATATTACCATGTCATGCTGGTGTTTGGACTTGTACCATGTAAATATGCTGGTTTGTAGACACGGACCACAGTAATACCATAGTATTCTTCAGTTCTTACACACAGCATGGTAATCAGTCACTCATTACTGTGGTGAATACAGTTCAGATGAGAGTTTCATGTTTGGTTATTGGTGACTTTAACAAGTGTTTGGTCCATTTAAAAAGAGCATAACATTTTATGTAACATAAAAATGAAATACATTGGGTAAATATTATCTTCATATTGTGCACGATTCATCAGAGTACTGAATCACATATAAAAAAACAACAACATATCATAGGCATGAGTTAAGTATTAGTTCCCATGATTACTAATTTGTTCTTTTGTTTTAGTTAAATTGAAACATATTCCTAAATTGTGGCCATAAAACCCTGTGCATGTATCATGTGTGCAAAAATTGAACTATCCAGTTTAATGAAGCATGCCTCATTACGGATGTAAAACGGATGCTGTTTGATTCTGACATTCACATACGGACTTTTTTCATAGTTTGGTAGAGTCTTGGCTCAGATTGTGTTTTTGAGCCGAATCGAGTGAGATTTGTTGTTGGGAATGCTAACCAACCCACCCAACCACTTTACCAATTTACATCCAGATGAAGATTAATTAGCTTGGCTCTGAAAACTCGACACGCTCTTCAATCGATCCCCTTTCTGCCGTCCAGAGAACTAAAGGGACGGTGAACTAACAGCACACCGATTCATTGAACTCCCGGCTTCGTGCTTGGATTACACTCATGAATTGCCTTGGCGGCCGCTCCAAGACAACAGCACTTGGCTTTCAATGCAGATCATTCAATTACTGCATTAGAGGTTGAAGCCAAAGGCTCCAAAGATGTGAAATCCAATTGCTATTGATTCTCGAAATCAGTAGTCATTGTCTTGCGTTTTAGTTCTTTCTTGCCTTGTGTTTGGCGTTAGATGAGACCGCATCCATCCTTTTGATTTCTGAGACTGAAATACTGCAGACATTTGAGTCGCCACCATTCCCGTGCATTTATAAATGGCTTATGTGGTCTTAATCAGATTGAATTGGGTTTATTGAAAGCATTATTGAGTTGAGTGACTCAAAACTGAGTGCTTTTCATGAACGGCAAAGTAATGAAATGATTATTCCGTAACGTAATTAAAGTATTCCTCTCAGACTGTTTCAGCGGGCGTCTTTAAAGAGCTCATGAAATAGAGAATCTGATGTTTAGACATATGAGAGGTTATTCCACAATAGAAAAAAAACATGCTGAAAATTTCAGAACTCAAACTAACTCACCAGTTTAAAATATGAATTATTCTTTTATACCATTCTTGAATGGCTGGATTTGAAATCAGGAGAATGATTTCCACTTAACATGCGTCATTGTTGTATATAATCAAGGAAACATGTACTCATGAACTCAGTCACTAGAGCCATACTGCTGTTGGCTAAAGAAAGACTTAATTTTAAAAAACTTTGGTAACTTTATGAACTAACCTTGGCAGCTGTTATAGTAAAAATGCGAGAGAGTTGCTCATTTCATATGCAAAGATGTTAGCCAATCACAGCAGTTGGTGTTTCCATTGAAGTCTCATGGCAGACACGCCCCTTTCTACAGAGCGCTCAAATCAGAGGCTAAAATCAGGTGAGAAAATGACCATTTATATCTAAATTATGATTAAAAAAACATACTAAGCTCAGGAAACATTGTAAAATAATTTTAAAAATGCATTTCATGACCCCTAAATATTTCAAGAGTTTTGCGAGCTTCTCTTCAAGGAGAAGATATGGACATCAGTAATAAATGGCCCAAATACTTCACCATAATATGAACATTCATTACTAGCTTCATGTCGTTCTAAACAGAAATGCATTTCATTTTTCTGCAGGACGCTGAAGAGAATATCTTGCAGAATGTTTCTGTCCACTCAATGAAAGTCAGTTTGGACCCCATTGACTTTGACTATATGCAGAAGTGCATCCAAGAAACATTGCAAGAAATTTTAATTCATGAGATGGAATTTGAATTAATTAAACTATGGGAAGTTGAATTGTAAATTGTAAACAAAATTAGTACGTACACTACCGTTCAAATGTTAGAGGTCAGTAAGATTTTTTCAATGTTTCTGAAAGAAGTCTCTTTTGCTCACCAAGGTTGCTTTAATATGATCAAAAATACAGCAAAAACAGTAAAACAGTACAATTTAAAGTAGCTGTAGAATTGAGATTTCTTTTTAAGTTGCAACTGAATTCCTGAATTTGAAGTAGCAAACTATATGCAGCATTGCATGAAAGAATGCGCTGGAGTAATGTGCTGGAGTAATGTGCTGGAGTAATGCGCTGGAGCAGTAATGCGCTGGAGCAGTAATGCGCTGGAGTAATGCACTGGAGTAATACTCTGGAGTAATGCGCTGGAGCAGTAATGCGCTGGAGTAATGCACTGGAGTAATACTCTGGAGTAATGCACTGGAGCAGTAATGCGCTGGAGTAATGTGCTGGAGTAATGCGCTGGAGCAGTAATGCGCTGGAGTAATGCGCTGGAGCAGTAATGCGCTGGAGTAATGCACTGGAGCAGTAATGCGCTGGAGTAATGTGCTGGAGTAATGCGCTGGAGCAGTAATGCGCTGGAGTAATGCGCTGGAGCAGTAATGCGCTGGAGTAATGCGCTGGAGCAGTAATGCGCTGGAGTAATGCGCTGGAGTAATGCGCTGGAGTAATGCGCTGGAGCAGTAATGCGCTGGAGTAATGCGCTGGAGCAGTAATGCGCTGGAGTAATGCACTGGAGTAATACTCTGGAGTAATGCGCTGGAGCAGTAATGCACTGGAGTAATGCGCTGGAGTAATGCTCTGGAGTAATGTACTGGAGCAGTAATGCGCTGGAGTAATGCGCTGGAGCAGTAATGTGATGGAGTAATGCGCTGGAGTAATGCACTGGAGCAGTAATGCGCTGGAGTAATGCGCTGGAGCAGTAATGCGCTGGAGTAATGCGCTGGAGCAGTAATGCGCTGGAGTAATGCGCTGGAGCAGTAATGCGCTGGAGTAATGCGCTGGAGTAATGCGCTGGAGTAATGCTCTGGAGTAATGCACTGGAGCAGTAATGCGCTGGAGTAATGCGCTGGAGCAGTAATGTGCTGGAGTAATGCGCTGGAGCAGTAATGCGCTGGAGTAATGTGCTGGAGCAGTAATGCACTGGAGTAATGCGCTGGAGGAGTAATGCGCTGGAGTAATGCACTGGAGCAGTAATGCACTGGAGTAATGCGCTGGAGCAGTAATGCACTGTAGCAGTGATGCACTGGAGTAATGCGCTGGAGCAGTAATGCACTGGAGTAATGCGCTGGAGCAGTAATGCACTGGAGTAATGCGCTGGAGCAGTAATGCACTGGAGTAATGCGCTGGAGCAGTAATGCGCTGGAGCAGTAATGCACTGGAGCAGTGTTACTCATTGCGCGGCTCGCGAGCCTCGTGCGGCTCGCCAAGCTTTACTTTGTGGCTCGCATGGCAGTAAATAATATGATGATATGATCATGCAGTCAATACAGATATTTCATAAAAACATTAAAAACAAGCAGAGCTATAACATGAAAGTGTTGAACATAACCCATTAAAAAACTCACACCATGCCTAAACTGGACGCAAGTTGAGCGATCCGACAAAAGACAATAGAACCCATCAGAGTACGTGAGCGGAGCGGAGCGGTGTAATTTTGAATGGAGGGAGGAGCGTATTTTTTAAAAGATGTAGCGACGTGGTTTTCACTCGCTTCAAGAGCGCTCCACCACCGCTCCATCACGAGTAGGCTTCAATTCATGCCAACGGCCCATAATATAACTGCATATTTAGCAAGAATTCACATGTTAAACATTTAGCTTGCTTGATAGAGATGGATCACTCAAATAAAAAGAATGTGAAGGCTATGATGACATGAGCTGATGTTATAGCTTAGTTCTCAAGGAATTTGTAACTTTGTTCCTTCTGATAGGCTACTGAATATTTCCAGGTGAAAGCACGATTTAAAAAGTTACAACACTTATTCACAAGCAATCGCTCTCTCAATAATACATTAAAACAAATGTAATCTTACAGTGCTCCTTCATCTGTGTCTGATTTCGAATGAGCAGAAATCTAAGAAATTAAGCGATAATAGTAAAATAACTGACGAAAACGTACTGATCTTTTCATCAGAAACAAAATTGGCACTGCTAAAAGCAGCAATTATACCTTTTAATGTTGATTTTAGCTTGTCATGTGGTAGGAAAAAAAGTTTGCACACTTCCAATAAGCCACTTTGAAACTCTCCTGTTATTTTATTTATTTTATTGTATTACCATCCCTTCTTTTAATATATGTTATGAACAGAACTGTGATATTTCAAACATACTGAAATACTTTAGACGCGGAAATGGTGAACCCGGAGCGGAGCTGGAGCAGAGTGATTATTAAATGCTCGGAGTGCGGAGAGGAAATTGTTGGCGCTCCACTCCGTTCACATAGGCTGCTCTGGAACCCATGTTGTCTACACTGGATGTGGCGCGATGCGACATGATCCCCATCAGCAAACTGATGCCTCGTTCCATTTATGAAGAACTGTACTGGCACTAAGTTCAAATGATTTGTAACTGTCGCGTTTTCGCGTCAAGTGTAGACAGACTTTTAGCGCAGCGGGCGCGGCATGACAACTGTCTGGTCTGGTGTAGACACGGTCAGACAGGGTCTGCTCTATTACAAATAATTTATATTTAAAAAAAAAATACTAGATGGAAATATAGACTAGAGATTACATTTACATTTATGCATTTAGCAGACGCTTTTATCCAAAGCGACTTACATTGCATTCAAGTTACAGTTTTACGTTTTTTATCAGCTCTTGCTTTCCCTGGGAATCGAACCCATGATCTTGGCGTTGCTAGCGCCATGCTCTACCATTTGAGCTACAGGAAAAGTAAAAGAGATATTTACATTTGCTCTGTCCTATGTCCATGACACTGACTCACTGCGGAGTTGCCAGTTTTAATCGCCGAATGGTTAGATAATAATATACATGATGGGCTAGTATTGAAAAAATAATAACTTGTGGTCTTCCCAGCATTAAGGTAAACCTGTTTTTTTTTTTTAAATCATCTTGTCCAAGTTACAAATTTGACTGGTAAATGATAAAGAATGATAGCCCCTTTTGCATTGCATTGCATATCAGGGATGACAGATTGATAAAAAGACATGCTATTTATGACTGGATGTAACTTTTGATACTTCACGGTAAAAGTGGCTCTCCGATTGACTTTGCCCTATCAGTGCGGCTCCCATGAAAAAAATAGTGAGGACCACTGCACTGGAGTAATGCACTGGAGTAATACTCTGGAGCAGTAATGCACTGGAGCAGTAATGCGCTGGAGCAGTAATGCACTGGAGTAATGCGCTGGAGCAGTAATGCACTGGAGTAATACTCTGGAGCAGTAATGTGCTGGCGCAGTACTCTGGAGCAGTAATGCACTGGAGCAGTAATGCGCTGGAGCAGTAATGCGCTGGAGCAGTAATGCACTGGAGCAGTAATGCACTGGAGCAGTAATGCACTGGAGTAATACTCTGGAGCAGTAATGTGCTGGCGCAGTACTCTGGAGCAGTAATGCACTGGAGTAATGCGCTGGAGCAGTAATGCGCTGGAGTAATGCGCTGGAGCAGTAATGCACTGGAGTAATGCGCTGGAGTAATGAGCTGGAGCAGTAATGCGCTGGAGTAATGCACTGGAGTAATGCGCTGGAGTAATGAGCTGGAGCAGTAATGCGCTGGAGTAATGCACTGGAGTAATGCGCTGGAGTAATGCGCTGGAGTAATGTGCTGGAGCAGTAATGCGCTGGAGTAATGAGCTGGAGTAATGAGCTGGAGCAGTAATGCGCTGGAGTAATGCGCTGGAGTAATGCACTGGAGTAATGCGCTGGAGTAATACTCTGGAGCAGTAATGCGCTGCAGTAATGCGCTGGAGTAATGCACTGGAGTAATGTGCTGGAGCAGTAATGCGCTGGAGTAATGAGCTGGAGTAATGAGCTGGAGCAGTAATGCGCTGGAGTAATGCACTGGAGTAATGCACTGGAGTAATGTGCTGGAGCAGTAATGCGCTGGAGTAATGAGCTGGAGCAGTAATGCACTGGAGTAATGCACTGGAGTAATGTGCTGGAGCAGTAATGCGCTGGAGTAATGAGCTGGAGTAATGAGCTGGAGCAGTAATGCGCTGGAGTAATGCACTGGAGTAATGTGCTGGAGCAGTAATGCGCTGGAGTAATGCACTGGAGTAATGTGCTGGAGCAGTAATGCGCTGGAGTAATGAGCTGGAGTAATGAGCTGGAGCAGTAATGCGCTGGAGTAATGAGCTGGAGTAATGAGCTGGAGCAGTAATGCGCTGGAGTAATGCACTGGAGTAATGTGCTGGAGCAGTAATGCGCTGGAGTAATGCGCTGGAGCAGTAATGCACTGGAGTAATACTCTGGAGCAGTAATGTGCTGGCGCAGTACTCTGGAGCAGTAATGCACTGGAGCAGTAATGCGCTGGAGCAGTAATGCGCTGGAGCAGTAATGCACTGGAGCAGTAATGCGCTGGAGCAGTAATGCACTGGAGCAGTAATGCACTGGAGTAATACTCTGGAGCAGTAATGTGCTGGCGCAGTACTCTGGAGCAGTAATGCACTGGAGTAATGCGCTGGAGCAGTAATGCGCTGGAGTAATGCGCTGGAGCAGTAATGCACTGGAGTAATGCGCTGGAGTAATGAGCTGGAGCAGTAATGCGCTGGAGTAATGCACTGGAGTAATGCGCTGGAGTAATGAGCTGGAGCAGTAATGCGCTGGAGTAATGCACTGGAGTAATGCGCTGGAGTAATGCACTGGAGTAATGTGCTGGAGCAGTAATGCGCTGGAGTAATGAGCTGGAGTAATGAGCTGGAGCAGTAATGCGCTGGAGTAATGCGCTGGAGTAATGCACTGGAGTAATGCGCTGGAGTAATACTCTGGAGCAGTAATGCGCTGCAGTAATGCGCTGGAGTAATGCACTGGAGTAATGTGCTGGAGCAGTAATGCGCTGGAGTAATGAGCTGGAGTAATGAGCTGGAGCAGTAATGCGCTGGAGTAATGCACTGGAGTAATGCACTGGAGTAATGTGCTGGAGCAGTAATGCGCTGGAGTAATGAGCTGGAGCAGTAATGCACTGGAGTAATGCACTGGAGTAATGTGCTGGAGCAGTAATGCGCTGGAGTAATGAGCTGGAGTAATGAGCTGGAGCAGTAATGCGCTGGAGTAATGCACTGGAGTAATGTGCTGGAGCAGTAATGCGCTGGAGTAATGCACTGGAGTAATGTGCTGGAGCAGTAATGCGCTGGAGTAATGAGCTGGAGTAATGAGCTGGAGCAGTAATGCGCTGGAGTAATGAGCTGGAGTAATGAGCTGGAGCAGTAATGCGCTGGAGTAATGCACTGGAGTAATGTGCTGGAGCAGTAATGCGCTGGAGTAATGAGCTGGAGTAATGAGCTGGAGCAGTAATGCGCTGGAGTAATGAGCTGGAGCAGTAATGCGCTGGAGTAATGAGCTGGAGTAATGAGCTGGAGCAGTAATGTGCTGGAGTAATGCACTGGAGTAATGCACTGGAGCAGTAATGCGCTGGAGTAATGAGCTGGAGTAATGAGCTGGAGCAGTAATGTGCTGGAGTAATGCACTGGAGTAATGTGCTGGAGCAGTAATGCGCTGGAGTAATGAGCTGGAGTAATGAGCTGGAGCAGTAATGCGCTGGAGTAATGCACTGGAGTAATGTGCTGGAGCAGTAATGCGCTGGAGTAATGAGCTGGAGTAATGAGCTGGAGCAGTAATGCGCTGGAGTAATGAGCTGGAGTAATGAGCTGGAGCAGTAATGCGCTGGAGTAATGCACTGGAGTAATGCACTGGAGCAGTAATGCACTGGAGCAGTAATGCGCTGGAGCAGTAATGCACTGGAGCAGTAATGCACTGGAGTAATACTCTGGAGCAGTAATGTGCTGGCGCAGTACTCTGGAGCAGTAATGCACTGGAGTAATGCGCTGGAGCAGTAATGCGCTGGAGTAATGCGCTGGAGCAGTAATGCACTGGAGTAATGCGCTGGAGTAATGAGCTGGAGCAGTAATGCGCTGGAGTAATGCGCTGGAGTAATGCACTGGAGTAATGCGCTGGAGTAATGCGCTGGAGTAATGCGCTGGAGTAATGCACTGGAGTAATGCGCTGGAGTAATGAGCTGGAGCAGTAATGCGCTGGAGTAATGCGCTGGAGTAATGCACTGGAGTAATGCGCTGGAGTAATGCGCTGGAGTAATGTGCTGGAGCAGTAATGAGCTGGAGTAATGAGCTGGAGTAATGAGCTGGAGCAGTAATGCGCTGGAGTAATGCGCTGGAGTAATGCACTGGAGTAATGCGCTGGAGTAATACTCTGGAGCAGTAATGCGCTGCAGTAACGCGCTGGAGCAGTAATGCGCTGGAGTAATGAGCTGGAGTAATGTGCTGGAGCAGTAATGCGCTGGAGCAGTAATGCGCTGGAGTAATGCACTGGAGTAATGCGCTGGAGTAATGCGCTGGAGTAATGTGCTGGAGCAGTAATGAGCTGGAGTAATGAGCTGGAGTAATGAGCTGGAGCAGTAATGCGCTGGAGTAATGCGCTGGAGTAATGCACTGGAGTAATGCGCTGGAGTAATACTCTGGAGCAGTAATGCGCTGCAGTAACGCGCTGGAGCAGTAATGCGCTGGAGTAATGAGCTGGAGTAATGAGCTGGAGCAGTAATGCGCTGGAGTAATGCACTGGAGTAATGCACTGCAGTAATGTGCTGGAGCAGTAATGTGCTGGAGTAATGCGCTGGAGTAATGCACTGGAGTAATGCGCTGGAGTAATACTCTGGAGCAGTAATGCGCTGCAGTAACGCACTGGAGCAGTAATGCGCTGGAGTAATGCGCTTGAGTAATACTCGCTGCACATTCAGTCAATCCCTGGTTGAGTTTGGCAGCAGGTTGTGTTGTGGTGGTGTGAATCATTGTCCGGTTCCGCCTCAGGGCAGCGCCCATCTCAGTTTGCTCACTCTTCCCAAAATAGCTCTGTCTCTGGAGCGCCGGCGTCCTCCAGCAGATTGAGAGGAAACACTGAGTCAGTGTTTACACACGGCTGTGAACCGTGCAAGGATCCGTTCAGGCTGATAGTCAGATGCTGTACTCGTTACCCTGAAGCAGTTCCTCTGCGATCTATCCAAGCTAAAACTGTTGCCCGTGAGCTCATTAAGTTCTGTTCAGTTTTTGGCTTACCAAGAGTCATTCAATGTGACCAGGGGTCCAATTTCACCTCTAAACTCTCCCAAACAACAATTTGGATGAATGTTTACTGCAAGCTGTCTAACAGCTAAAGCACAGTACGTTAATTAAACCACCACTGCTAAATACACAAACACTACTGTTAATGTTGAGCTGGGTTTAGACGGGTTCTAGCCGCACTAGACTGTTTTCCTCTCTCGTATGCAATCAAGACATTCATTAAGACTGGATTGTCTTGTGTCAGTGCATTTCCAGCAGACATAATATCCCGCCTGTGGCATCAGCATCAGATTGTGTTTGATACTGCTGTGTGAGCACACACTGTCCTCCGTCTGTAAAGAGCAATAGCAGAAGCCTTGAGACGTTCAACAAGGCGTCTTTCTCCTCCTCCTCAGAGAATCAGCCACCTGTGTCGCCGTAAATAAACACGTCTTATGAATAAAGCCATGTCTTTGCTACAGTGGCGGCTCTGCTGTTGCTGGGCTGTATAAATACATATATGCGAGGGCTGTTATTAGCTCTGCACTCATTGACTCGGCTGTGTTTACCTGCGGCTGCTGAAAGACTCGCTGGAACGAAGGAGAGCCGGTGCAGACAAAGAGAAACGCTTGGGTCAAAGACAAAAAAGGGTTTAAGCATAAAAACAATAAGTGCAATACTGCTTTAAATTGTTGTTGTTTTTCACCAAAAAAAAAAAAAAAAATTCTGTTTAATTTAATTGCAATTTTGTTTTTGTTTTTTTCTGAGCATAAAATAATGATCATGCATTTCTCCCTGATTTACAGAAGACAGCCACTAAAATGTCATTCAGTCTAACAATATTATCAGGCATATTTACAACAAAAATCAATTTATGACATATTAAAAGACTAATTACATTCACCCCAGATATTAATTAGTTAAAATTTAACATTTTTAAAATTTGCCACTATCCTAGGTTTCACCCATTTGTCAGTAATAATTTTTTTACTCATTTAAAACACAATAAAATGTAATATGCTCCCTTATTCTTTTATATATTTTAATATGTACAAGTCAGAATAAGCATGTTATTTGAATTTTTACATAAATATTGTGTTACACTGAATGACACTAACATTATTTCAACCAAATTTTGACATTTTATTGTCCAAAAACTTATTTGAAACCTTAAAAGTAGACAATTTACTTGCATTTAATGTGCTTTCTATGAACATAAAATCACTTTTGTAAATTTCTTTTGATGCGGATATCTTAACGTCTTTGACCCGCTTGCTTCCACCTCCGAGAGGTTTTACTGTATATACTGTATATATCAGCAAATCTACAGTACCATGAGACTATCATTACTCTCTAGAGAGGACTCTACATGTGTTATATACCTTCATCGTAAGCTTTATAGCACAAAACAGACCATAAAGAATAGTTAGGGGTGAGATTCTCTTGTTTGTCAGATATAGAGACGCACTAATAATCAAAAGAAGTATAATCTTACAGATGTGTGTTTTGTGTTTCTCTTCGCTTCCGGCTGGTACACAAAAATAAGAACTCAAAAAATCATCTGATTATGTCTCTGGAGCACAAAAGAGTCATAAGTAACAGGTATATTTGTAGCAATAGACAACAATACATTGTATGAGTCAAAATTATACATTTTTCTTTTATGCCAAAAATCATTAGGATATTAAGATCATGTTCCATGAAGATATTTTTTAATTTCCTACCGTAAATATATCAAAACTTAATTTTTGATTAGTAATATGCATTGCTAAGACTTCATTTGAACAACTTTAAAGGTGATTTTCTCAATATTTTGATTTTTTTGCACCCTCAGATTCCAGATTTACAAATATTGTCCTATCATAACAAACCATACGTCATCTTAAAGCTGAATAAACAAGCTTTCAATTGATGTATAAATCTCAATTTCAAAGAAGAAGACCTAAATATTGCATACTGCCCTAACGAAGTCCAAATTTGAGTCCAGTCTTTTTTTGTTTTTATAGACCCTTGAACTTGGCAGATTTTGTCATCAGCCGATTTTGTGTCATTTTATGCCTTGATTTTAAGGGTAATACAATAAGAAAAGCCAAATTCTGAGCAAGTAGATCTCTGTTAATTCACGTGCATCCATGCTCTCATTTGATTCAGTGATGCACAAAAGAAATAGGTTATATAAAACTAGAAATTGTAATGCATAAGCATGCAAAGAAATTCCCATACGCATGTGAATCGTTTCTCGAGGTCACAAAAAATATTTTGTGCATGCATTTTTCATATTTTTTATTTTTATTTTAGGGACTGTAGGTTGTCACTTTGAGAAAATCAATGAAGAAAACCCTGAGAAAATTAAAACATTTACAGATGACTGTACTACATACCAAATATGAAGCTGAAAATAATGCTCTATGAACCATTTATGTTAAATATGGTCTGAAAATCTACCGAGAGATTTGGAAATTTGGAAAATTATGGAATTTTAAAATGGAAAATGGGTTGAAACCCTGAGTTTAGTTTTTGATTTAGTTTATTTAGTTTTTGGTTTGTTTTGTGCTTTTTTGGATTATAATTCTTTTCTTGTTTTGGTTTATATTTTGCTTGTTTTGTTTGGTTTGTTTTTGTTTTCTTGATTTGGTTGGTTTTAAATAGTTTTGTGCTTATTTTGATTTGGTTTATTTTATAATTGTTTAGTATTTGGTTTGGTTTATTTTGTGTTTGTATTGTTTTTTGGTCTGGTTTGTTCAATCAAAGCATGTGTTGTTTTGTCCTTGTTTTGTTTGGTTTACTTTGCTTGTATTGTTTTTGATTTGTTTGGTTTAATTTGTGCTTCTTTTGGTTTGTGTTTGTTTTGTTTTGTGATTTTTTTCCCTTGTTTTTCTTTATTTTGTGCTTGTTTAGTTTGTGTTTGGTTTATTTCATACTTGTGTTGATTTTAGTTTGGTTTGTTCAATCAAAGCATGTGTTATATGAAATATCAGAACACATTTAGCGGCGATAGGGATTGTTTAGCACTAACAGCGCCCTCCCTCTTGTGTTCAAGCAAACCCACGTGGCTTATTTCTCAAGAAATGCTGTTGTAAAGACACGCTATAACTGCTTGAGCGAATAGAGAAGCTTCGAGGGTTCACACACGTCCTCAGCTTTCTTCTTCTCTTAAGTACGTAGTGGAGGATAATCCCGGCGCATGAAGCGAATGCACGTGTTGTTTATCCGACACACCGACTCTTCGTCGCTGCTGGTGTTTGTTGGCATTGAAAGCCCCTGATTAGCCGTGCTGTGTAGCAGTTGTGTGTCAGGGTGGAGCTCCTCCATCACAGGGATGGGTGATATGGGCTTAAAAATATATCACGATATTTATTGCGATAACGATATCAATGACGATAATTCAGGGAATCCTGCTTCTTTAGAGAAAAGTATTATCTTTCCTATTTTTACCCCAAATAGGGTGTTGTGAGCATACACACGTAATCACCTTTATCACTGTATATAACACTATCATTCTGTATTCTGAAATTAAATAATGAATAAATATTAAAGCGTCTTGCCATATTGTTCATGGTTCTATTATTGTCTTCTGGTAGAGATGCGACAAGCAGTAAATTAGTAAGACTGACTAGGATTTTAATTAGCTTTGATTTTGATTATTTAATAGCTACTTTAATTATCATGTTGACAGCATGCAGTGCTTTTAAAATAAAATTGAGAAATTAATAATCAGTGTATTATTAAAAAAATTGAGATAAATAAATTTTAAGCATTTTAAGCATTTCATGCTTCATTTGTGAATAAATCTAACAATAAAATACATTAGTATTTTCAGAATTTTAAATGTATTGCGTTACACTTAAAAATGTGTTATTACTTTATATTTAACTACTTTTATACATGAATTAAACACTTTTCAATGTGTTTGTATGGAAGCTTGTTTCCACCACGGGATGAAAAAAATAAATTTTTTTTAAAAGACTTTTTTCTTGCAATTTTGAGTTTATGTTGCGCAATTATGTTTTTCTGTGCACTGCCACAAGATAAAAAAATATAAAAAAATATTAAAATATTTTTTGCTTGCAAATGTGAGTTTATATCTGTCTTAATTCCAACTTTAGATGTCGCTCTTCTCAGAATTGTCCAAATTGTGAGATAAAAGCTGCAGTTACCTTTATATATATATATATTATATAGATATAGATATTATTTTTTATCCCATGGTGGAAACAAGCTTCCATGTTTTTGCTTTGGCTGTTGATTCCAGACTTGCAGAATTTATTTTATTTTAAGTTTTGTCATGAATGTGTGTTTGCAGGCTCAAATGAAGTCTAGTTATTATATAGGATGCTTTAAAGCTGTATAGTTTTTCATGTGAACCACTGATGGGTCACTTTGTGAAATCCTGCTACATTCTGGACCTCAGTGAGGTGGTGTTTTACAGGGGTTTGACCAGTGGATGGGTCAGTCTGATGAACAGCTACAGACAGATCCACAGCGCTTGTGTTCTTCCAGATATACTGTGTCTGATTCCTCTCTCGTCTGTCTCACTCGGGCGGTGTCTGAACACTAGACCGCAGACCGTCTGCTGCTCGTAACACGTGTGTGTGTTCATGCTCATGTGAAGCTCCTGGTTGCTCCGAGGGAAATGATACTGAAAGTGTTTGTGTCTAGACGCTCAGATATGCTGTGCTGGTTTTACTGAAGCTTGTGGTTTTGTTCAGTCGCGCTCCACCCAGAGAGACTCACTGTCTCCTCTATAGCAGACCAATCACATCACAGCAGGCTTATCAACATTCAGAGCTCCTCCTCCACTGTACTGCTGTTATTAGATGAAGTTATGAAGGTTAATATATCCTCCTCATAACAGCACTGTGATAATATTGTGTGCTGATCATGCTCTGACAAGATTTAGATCATAACATCAGTGGTGTAGTAGCAAAATAACCTATTGAAATTTAACCTATAATTGTTTCCATTTAATTAGAATTCTTGTTGTTTTGAAAAAATACTTTTTGTAATAATGTAAAAAAAAAAGTAACAGCATAGTAAATTATTACTGTTATTATAGCGCATAATTATTTTACCCATCAACATTGATAACAACAATAATAATAGTAAAGCTTTATTAAATATGAATAAAATATTTGTATTTTAATAATTAAATAATTAAGTTAATGAGAAAAAATTATAATAAATGTACTAATATTTGAATAAAATAAATTAAAGATTAAATAACATGTATAATAACAATAAACAGTAAATATAATGCTAGTTTAGTAAAATATATAATTTAATTAAAATATCAAATATTAAAATGTATTTTATAAATAACATATTTATTATATAAACAACATTTTTTATTTTATTTGTTACTATTATTATTGTTATTAAAATACGTATTTAATATATATATATATATATATATATATATATATATTAAATAGTATTAATATAGTATAGCTTATTAAAATTTAATAAAACAAATATTAAACTTAATACCATATTTAATAATAACAACAAAAATCTTAATGTTGTTGTTTGCTAATAATTGATCAAATAATAATGTCTTTTGTTAGTAGAATGTAAGTATAGGATGTACAGTCATAACACTCGTCTCACACGTCTTGTTTCTGTTCTGAGGCGTGTTGTTTTCCTGTAGCTCTCGTCATGAGTGTTTCCTCAGTGATCTTGTGAGTGGGCTGATACTGTGTGACGACTCTGTGTGTGTGTGTGTGTGAGAGTGTGTGTGTGTGTGTGTGTGAGTGTGTGTGTGTGTGTGTGTGTGTGTGTGTGTGTGTGTGTGTGTGTGTGTGTGTGAGAGAGTGTGTGTGTGTGTGTGTGTGTGTGTGTGTGTGTGTCTGTCTGTGTGTGTGTGTGTGTGTGTGTGTGTGTGTGTGAGTGTGTGTGTGTGTGTGTGTGAGAGAGTGTGTGTGAGTGTCTGAGTGTGTGAGTGTGTGTGTGTGTGAGAGAGTGTGTGTGAGAGAGTGTGTGTGTGAGTGTCTGAGAGTGTGTGTGTGAGTGTCTGAGTGTGTGTGTGTGAGAGTGTGTGTGAGAGTGTGTGTGAGAGTGTGAGAGAGTGTGTGTGTGTGTGTGTGTGTGTGTGTGTGTGTGTGTGTGTGTGTGAGAGTGTGCGTGTGCGTGTGCGTGTGTGTGTGTGTGTGTGAGTGTGTGTGTGTGTGTGTGTGTGAGAGTGTGTGCATCAGCAGCGCTTCAGATGCAGTGGCTCAGTGTTTCTGTCCTCTCGTCTCGTCTCGTCTCAGTGTTATCATCACACGAATGAACCAAACCAAAGAGAGCAGCGCTGCGAGACAGAAAGACAGTTAATTCGAGACGCTCGTGATTGTGCTTTTTTAATATTTTTAGCTGCAGTTCTTTAATTAGTGAGCTGTACTTTAGCTGTTTGACAGTAACATGATCACAGAGACGCTGTGTGCTGTTCAAACATTCAGGGTTAATGACTCTGAAAGAGTCTCTTCTGCTCACCAAGGCTGCGTTTATATGATCAAAAATACAGTAAAAACTGAAATATTATTATAATGTAAAACAGCTGTTTTCTATGTGAATATGTGTTAAACTGTAATTTATTTCTGTGATCAAAGCTGTATTTTCAGCATCATTACTGCAGTCTTCAGTGTCACATGATCTTCAGAAATCATAATAATATGCTGATTATAAACATTTCTGATTATTATCAATGTTGAAACATTAATATTTTTTGTGGAAACCATGATACATTTTATTTTTCAGGATTCACAGATGAATAGAAAGTTCTAAAGAACAGCATTTATTTGGAATATTAATATTTTGTCACATTATAAATGTCTTTACTGTCACTTTAATGCATCCATAATGAATAAAAGTATTACATTCTTTGGACTGTATTATTGATATTCACACAAATGAAAACTTATTCTTTACTTATTGACTTTTTTCAATAAAAGTATTGCGATTCATCATTAAATCTAAAGTTTGCTCATCGTTCACTTCAAACTTAATTATGTTAAGTTTATTTTAATAAATGTAACAGAGATCTGTTTACCGTCTCTGTCGCCGCTCATCATGTGTTAATGAGGAGACGCTGATGCTAACGAAGATAATTATTGTGTTCAGACTGAGTTCATCTCAGCCGGAGCATCATTCTTGTGTTTTAAATGAAGGATGGTGTTTTTCAGGGCTGTTAAGAGATTCAAACTGTGTATCTAATTATTACACGTCGTGCCAATTAATGAATCTAATTTGGGTGAGAAATTATCTCAAGATGATTATTGTGTTAAATGAGAAAAGCATTGACCAGTCTGTACAAAGTTTGATTTGAGATTGCGAAAATAATAATAAATAAGTATACATTAAGAAAAAATAAATGTTGAAATATTAAATGATTTAAAATTAAATTACACTCTAAATATGAACTTAAAAGAATCAATAGGTGTCAGCGAGTCACTGTTATAATGAGTGAGTCATTGAATCATTCATTCAAACGATTCATTCAGAAACAAAGTGACTCTTTATGAACGAATCACTGAATCACTTGATTTATTCAAAACTACAGATTCACACGGTTATGAAACCCTTCTGTGTGTTGATCAAGTGTTTTCTGACTATTTTCATTTGAGAAATTGAGAAAACGTACAATATTGTGTCTAAAATGTAACAATACTAACTTCTTGTTTATTGAACTGTTGTATGAATCAGTGTCACATTATCAATGGTGCAGATATCGGTTAAAAGCAGCACTCTTGCTGGTGTGATATTACTGAACT
>CM041807.1:14312893-14317893 GCA_023376895.1 Aspiorhynchus laticeps
ACTAATTACTGTTGCCAGAAAGCAACAATGTAACTAATTACTGTTGCCAGAAAGTAACAATGTAACTAATTACTGCTGCCAGAAAGTAACAATGCAACTAATTACTGTTGCCAGAAAGTAACAATGTAACTAATTACTGTTGCCAGAAAGTAACAATGTAACTAATTACTGTTGCCAGAAAGTAACAATGTAACTAATTACTGTTGCCAGAAAGTAACAATGTAACTAATTACTGCTGCCAGAAAGCAACAATGTAACTAATTACTGTTGCCAGAAAGTAACAATGTAACTAATTACTGCTGCCAGAAAGCAACAATGTAACTAATTACTGTTGCCAGAAAGTAACAATGTAACTAATTACTGTTGCCAGAAAGTAACAATGTAACTAATTACTGTTGCCAGAAAGCAACAATGTAACTAATTACTGCTGCCAGAAAGCAACAATGTAACTAATTACTGCTGCCAGAAAGTAACAATGTAACTAATTACTGTTGCCAGAAAGTAACAATGTAACGTCTCGGTTACGTACGTAACCCTCGTTCCCTGATGGAGGGAACGGAGACGTTATGTCGTGACGACATAGGGGATTTACTTGGAAGCCCCAATCATCTCTGATTAGAGAAAACGCCAATGAAATTGGCTAGTGGAATTTGCATACCTGAGCCACTCCCCGTGCACACGGGTATAAATAGGCGACAGGTGCATCCACTGATCAGGTTTTACGCTGAGGAGCCAAGAACGTGTCCCTGGCACCCAGCGATGGTTCAAGATTGTGGCATGGGGACATAACGTCTCCGTTCCCTCCATCAGGGAACGAGGGTTACGTACGTAACCGAGACGTTCCCTATCTGTCGGTCACTACGAGTTATGTCGTGACGACATAGGGGTCCTATGGAAAGCGCCACAACCTGAACCCCGTCACGACCTTGTGGCATGCAGATGTTGACAAGCGAGCGCGTGACAGACAAATGCCATGCGAGAGGTCGCAACCTTCCCGTCGCCCCAGCGCAAATTCGCTAACCTTGGTGCCCGCAGGGACCACTGAGTACATCGCTGCTGGAGATAGCCAAGCCGCTGTTCCTTACCCCAGAGTCAGAAGGGATTTCGACCTTCAAAGAAAGATGCTTCACGTCTTTCCTGTTTGTTGTTACAGCTTGGCAGTAACTACGGGGAAGCGAGCCTTCCGGAGAAGGGCGCTACGGAGGCCACATCCTGCCCGAAGGGAGGTACCATGTGGAGACACTGATATGGACTGACCCAGGCCTGGGGCAGTACTACATACGACTGGACCCTGGGGCAGATCCTACCTAGGAGTAGGGAGGAGGGCTGCCAGCAGGGCCGGACAGAGAGCTCTGTCAAAGGGAAGACACGGGTTACCGTGAGGGAAACCTTACCGTGGACGAATACACGTATGGGATTACCCGAAGGGAATCAAAGCCATACGGACACCTAGCCGAGTACAGGGGCTGACCGGAGACCCGGGCGAGCTAGCACAAGTACTGGGCCTGGCGTCAGACTGCTCCGCCCAATCTGACTGCCGGGGGTGCTGGAGGAACTCCACCAGGGTTCGCCGTCCGGAGAACTGAACTGGAGGAGAAAACAGGCGCTCGTATCCCCGGGTGAGGGGGAATGGCGCAGCAAGCGTGACACCAGCCAGTTCTTCCCGCAACTTACCTGTTACCCAACACGCGGGAAGAAACTGGCTCAACGCAGAGACTGTAGAATCTCGCGAAGGTGTTCGGTGTCGCCCAGCCCGCAGCTCTACAGATGTCCGCCAGAGAGGCGCCGTGCGCCAACGCATAGGAGGAGGCAACACTCCGTGTGGAGTGAGCCCTCACCCCCATGGGGCACGGCTCGCTTTGGGATTGGAACGCCAAGGCGATGGCAACCACTATCCAGTGGGCCAACCTCTGCTTGGAGACAGCCTTCCCTTTCTGCTGACCACCGTAACAGACAAGGAGCTGCCCAGAGCTTCTGAAGCTCCGGGTGCGGTCCACGTATATGCGCAATGCTCTTACGGGACACAGCAACGCCAAGGCTGGGTCTGCCTCCTCCGAAGGCAGTGCTTGCAGGTTCACCACCTGATCGTGGAAGGGCGTGGTGGGAACCTTGGGCACGTATCCAGGCCGGGGTCTCAGGACCATGTGAGAGTAGTCCGGCCCAAACACAAGGCACTCTTCGCTCACCGAAAATGCTTGGAGGTCCCTGACCCTCTTGATGGAAGTGAGCGCGGTCAGGAGCGCTGTCTTAGCCGACAGGTATCTGCTACTTACCTGTTCTCTTAGCTCGACTGAGTCCAGCGGCTCACAGGGACCCCTCTGAAGTCCAGCCAGGACGATAGAGAGGTCCCAGAAGGGCCTCAGGGGTAGCCTAGGGGAATTCAACCTCCTGGCACCCCTCAGGAACCTCACGATGAGATCATGCTTTCCCAAGGACCGGCCGTCCACTGCATCGTGATGGGCCGCGATAGCGGCCACATACACTTTCAAGGTGGAGGGTGACAGCCTACGCTCCAACCTTTCTTGCAGGAAAGAAAGCACTACTCCAATCGTGCATCTTCGGGGGTCTTCTCGGCGAGAAGAACACCAGTTCACGAACAGACTCCACTTCAGTACATAGGCTTGCCTTGTAGAAGGAGCTCCAGCCTGAGTGATGGTCTCTACCACCGCCTGTGGGAGACCACTCAAGTCTGCCGCGTCCCATCCAGGAGCCACACATGGAGGTTCCCAGGTCTGGACACGGGTGCCAATGGTGCCGAGCCCCTGAGAGAGGAAGTCCTTCCTCAGAGGAATGGGCCAGGGAGGGGCTGTCGCGAGGAGAATGAGTTCGGAAAACCAGGTCCGGGTGAGCCAGAACGGCGCGACCAGCAGGACCTGCTCCTCGTCCTCCCTGACTTGCACAGTGTCTGTGCGAGCAGGCTCACTGGGGGAAATGCATACTTGATGCATACCCGAGGCCAGCTGTGTGCCAGTGCGTCCGTGCCGAGGGTGCCCTCGGTCAGGGAGAAATACAGCTGGCAGTGGGAGGACTCGTGGGAAGCAAACAGGTCTACCTGAGCTTCCCCGACTCGACTCCAGATCAGCCGGATCGTCTCGGGATGGAGTCGCCATTCTCCGGGGAAGTGAGCTGTCGTGAGAGCGCGTCGGCCGCACGATTGAGCTCCCCCGGAACGTGGACAGCGCGCAGCGATTTGAGCCGCGTGTGACTCCAGAGGAGGAGATGGCGGGCGAGCTGTGACATGCGGCGTGATCGTATACCCCCCATCCGGTTGATATACGACACAGCCGCAGTGTTGCCAGTACGGACCAACACATGCTTGCCTAACAGCAGTGGCCGAAACTGCCGCAAGGCTAGATGCACTGCCAGCAGCTCTAGGCAGTTGATGTGCCAAAGCAGTCGAGGCCCGTCCAGAGCCCCGAGGCTGCCTGCCCGTTGCATGTAGCGCCCCAGCCCGTGCTGGAGGCATCTGTTGTGACAACAATATGCCGAGACACTTGTTCTAAGGGCACCCCGGCCCGTAGAAAGGCAAGGTCTGTCCAGGGGCTGAAGGAGCGGCGACACTCCTGTGTGATGTTCACCCGAAGTGCACCGCGGCGCCATGCCCACCTCGGGACTCGGGAGTGCAACCAGTGCTGAAGTGGTCTCATATGAAGCAATCCGAGCGGCATGACTGCAGCTACGGATGCCATATGCCCCAGGAGCCTCTGAAACAGTTTCAGCGGAGCCACAGTCCTGCCTCTGAAGGAACTCAGGCAGTTCAGCACTGATTGGGCGCGCTCTCCCGTGAGGCGCGCCTTCATACTCACCGAGTCTACTCCACACCAAGAAAAGAGATTCTCTGCGCAGGGGAGAGCTTGCTCTTTTCCTAGTTGACCCGAAGCCCCAACTGGCTGAGGTGCCGAAGCACCAGGTCCCTGTGATCGCACAACTGTTCTCGTGTGCGGGCCATGCTCGAGACAGTTGAGGATCCTGATGCCCACTTCCCGTAACGGGGCAAGGGCACCCTCCGCGATCTTCGTGAAGACACGGGCGGACAGGGAGAGCCCGAACGGGAGGACCCTGTACTGCCATGCCCGACCCCCGGACGCAAACCGCAGGAACGGTCTGTCGCGGAAGGATCGAAACATGAAAGTAAGCATCCTTCAGGTCGATCGCTGCAAACCAATCCCGGGGCTGTATGCATTTGATCATGCGCCTGTGCGTCAACATCTTAAACGGGAGCCTGTGCAGGGCCCGGTTCAGGAGTCGCAATCCAGGATTGGTCGAAGACCACCGTCTTTCTTGGGTACGATGAAATAAGGGCTGTAAACCCCCTGCCTCATCTCGGCTGGAGGGACCGGCTCGATTGCATCCTTGCCAGGAGGACAGCAATCTCCTCGCGCAAGACAGGAGCATTCCGAGCTGCCACCGCAGTCTCGAGAACGCCGCTGAACTTGGGAGGTCGCCTGGCGAACTGAATCGCGTAGCCGAGTCGAATTGTGCGCGTGAGCCAACGAGACGGGCTGGGCAGCGCAAGCCACGCCTCCAGACGCCGTGCAAGTGGCTCCAACGGCACAATCGACGTACCCGCAGTGGTGCAGCGAATGGGAGTAAGGCTGGATGGTACAGAAGGCCCTGCGTTCTGACTCATCCTCGCAGAACTCCCTGAGTCCCTGTAGGGACTGGCTAGAGGTGCGTGGGGAAGCACTGCGTCCCCGAACCGCACTCTCTTGGCCGCTGGCAAAATGGGTCGCGGGTGAGAGTGAGGAGGCAACGCGTCGCACACTGTCGACCCGTGGACCTAAAAACTCGGAGGAAAGGGAATTGCTCTTACTTGATAATGTGGGTACCGCTGGCCCTTGAGCCAGCGGCGGAACAGAATGAATGATTCTCCCCCTGCCCTCCTTCGGGGGAAGGAGTGGCGCTGTCCTCGCCATCTCCTGAGATCAAGCAGGCTCCCACATCTCCGGGTTGCCTGTGTCAGGGCCGCTTTATCGCCTCTCTGGACGACATAGGGGCCA
>CM041807.1:14325393-14340393 GCA_023376895.1 Aspiorhynchus laticeps
ATTTATTCAGCTTTCAGATGATGCATAAATCTCAATTTCACAAAATTGACCCGTATGACTGGTTTTATGCTCCAGGGTCACATACGTAAGTTCAGGTAATCGTCAGCCTCTTACATGTGTGCTTCTCGTAAACAATTAGCGGATATGCATATAAACAGCCTTTAAATAAACAGAGTAGAATGAGGAGTAGAATTTAACACTAAAACACTTTTAGCCTGGTTTCACAGACAGGGTTTAGACTAAGCCAGGATTAGATCATAGTTCAATTAAGACATTTAAGTCATTTTTATAAACATGCTTAGAAAAAAACATTACTGTGGTGACAATAGTCAAGAGATCAGTCAGAGCAAGTTTATTTCAGTTGAAACAGCTCAGACTTGCATTTTAGTTTAGGACTAGGCTTAAGCCTTGTCCGTGAAACCAGGGGAATGTGAAATACTCTTAGAGATAAAATCTAGGAGTCCTAAATTTAAGACTGACACACGTGTTATATTTAACGGGTGAGTTCTGAGCTACTTTTATCCTGAAGGTGTTTTGTGTCTTCAGAAGAGAAGCAGTGTCTCTGAATGTCTTGTTCTGTCTCAGATAACGGCACGTGGACGCAGCTGTGGCTGGTGTCGGACTATCACGAGCACGGCTCTCTGTTCGACTATCTGAACCGCTACACGGTGACGGTGGAGGGCATGATCAAGCTGTCTCTGTCCACGGCCAGCGGCCTGGCGCACCTGCACATGGAGATCGTGGGGACGCAAGGTCTGTTTGGGACAAATTCACACTGTAAAGAAAATCCGTAATATTTACGGTACAAAACGGCAGCTGTGGTTGCCGGAATTCTACCGTAAAAGATACGGTAACAACATTTTAGGTTTTACGGTTTTAATTTAAATTTACAGTTAAATACCGTAATTTCATTATCTGATATAATGTTAATATACCAATCTATTGAAGTACTGACATCTGTTTGTAATACACTGATAACCACCAAAAGCTGATGAGAGTCACATGATGAACCAAAGCAGCTTTTAAATAATAACATATATAGAAGATCGTTAACACAAACACTAATCACCATCATGATGATCTCAATAAACTATGCAATAAACATTAATTTAACAACATTAGATGTAACATACAACCCTAATAAACATAACTGATAAGAAGAAACATAGTTATTTAAAAAAAAACACATCAAATTCAAACAAAATTTGAAATGCAATGCAGGGAATTCTGGGAACGCCAGTTTACGGTTTTTCACTGTAAATTTTACACTTACCGTTAACCATTTACCAGGTTTTTACTGTAGCACTTTCACAGTTTTTTACCGTTAAAATCAGTCATTTTTTACAGTGTACATACACATAAACTGAGACTGTACAAGAGCCTTACACAAATACTGTACATGATATTGTGCAAAAGAGATATTTTGAGGGAAGCAGTGCATAGTGCAAGATGATATGTAGTGCAATGCACAAGTAAACATATATAATCATACTGAGAATGAAGTAATATTATCATTATTTGAGGTCTCTAATCACGGTAATATTTTACTGTGCAGGTTGCTACTGTATGCTAGAAAACTATCAGTACACACTCGTATTTCTGGTGTCAGAATCTGTTCATTTTTATAAACATACACAGAGAATGTAGTGCAGCTACAGGGCAGCTCTTCTGTAATATTTTACATTTCTAAATTTTAATTATTTAGATTTTGTTATATATATATATATATATATATATATATATATATATATATATATATATACAGCAAATGCCAATCCTGAGTTTAAGAAGAAAAAAATCTCATCATCAGAGGCTGAAAGTATTGAAAAGGAAATCTTAAGTAGCTTGATTACAATCTTTTTCTAATTTCTTGAAATTAGGCATTTTTTTAACACATATTGATGTTATGTAGACATTCATGATTGTATATCAAAGTTATTAAAATTCTGAAAAATCTCACATAATTTCTTGAAATGAATTAGTGCTGTCAAACAATTAATCGCATCCAAAATAAAAGTTTTTGTTTACATAATATATGTGTGTGTATTGTGTATATTTATTACATATTTATAAATACACACACATGCATGTATATATTTAAGAAAAATGTTACGTTTATATATTAAATATATTTATATATGATATAATTTATATGAATATAAATATATACATGTAAATATTTTCAAAATATATGCTTTATGAGTGTGTTTTTATATATACATAATAATCACAGTACACACTCATATATTATGTAAATAAAAACTTTTATTTTGGAAGTGATTAATTTTATTAACACATTGATGACCTTCATGACTGTGTATCAAAGTAATTAAAATTATGAAAAATCTCACATAATTTTACCTTTTATGACATGCCAAGTTTAATTCAAAACTCAATGGTATTCATGATTAGAAATATAGAAAAATATAGATTTAAAAAATCTTTTTAACTTGAAATTAAATTAAAACATTCAATTTTGTTCATTCAAAAAGTTTTTCAAAACATATTCAAACCAACATTAATGTAAGCATTTGGATGTTTTTATGAATTTATCGCATCTTTTTAAACTAGATTTTTCCTTTTCATCATCTTAGATATTTCTCTGTATATATATCGAACCGTATGTCATAGTTTTCTTAAAAGTACCTTTGATTATGAAGCTCAAAAGTTTCAATTCAGTTATATTTTAAATAAAATATATGCGTTTCCACCAAAATATTGTGCAGCACAACTGTTTTCAACATTGATAATAATCATAAATGTTTCAAATCAGCATATTATTATGATTTCTGAAGATCATGTGACTCTGAAGACTGCAGTAATGATGCTGAAAATACAGCTTTGATCACAGAAATAAATTACAGTTTAACACATATTCACATAGAAAATATCTGTTTTACATTATAATAATATTTCACTGTTTTTACTGTATTTTTGATCAAATAAATGCAGCCTTGGTGAGAAGAGACGTCTTTCAGAAACATTATAATAATATTTCAGTTGTAATAATAATGAAAGTCTGTGTGGGATGTTTTAGCTGATGTTGGTTTGGTTGCTCATTTATTGAGTCGATAATTAATCTTCACACAGACGTTGCTGTTTTAGTTCCAGTGGAGGCATTTATGTATTTAAATGATGTATAAAAATATCACTTTGAGTCACTGTTTGCATCTTAAAGTCCAAAAACTGAAGGATTTTGTCTTGATATAGACTTGAGAGGAGTTGATGGGGTTGTTTGTTGTTAAAGTGAGCTTCATTTACTGCCGCGGCAGCTTTATTATATTCAGATAATTGAGATTTAATGCCTCGTTACACAGTGAGAGCGTCTCAATCAAGCTCTGCAGATCAATTCAGCTCGCTCTGCTGTAGCATTAAACTTATAATAAAGCTTATAATATAGCATTATAGAGGTGTGTATGGTTACTATTGCTTATTCTTAAACCCTGAACATGAGTAGTGAAACTCAGCACTGTGCTACAGATATTATTAATATCAAAATCATAAAGTGTGATTACTTTTTCAAGCAATCTGGACTATTTTCAACTTGTGAAAAAAATCACTCACGTTTGAGGTTTGTAAGAAGTTTAATGTTTCTGAAAGAGTCACAAATGCATTTATTTGATCAAAAATGCAGATAAAAATCATGAAATATTATTATAATGTAAATCAGCTGATTTCTATGTGAATATGTGTTAAACTGTAATTTATTTCTGTGATCAAAGCTGTATTTTCAGCATCATTACTGCAGTCTTCAGTGTCACATGATCTTCAGAAATCATAATAATATGCTGATTTGAAACATTTATGATTATTATCAATGTTGAAAACATTAATATTTTTGTGGAAACTGATTATTTGTATTTTTCAGGATTCACAGATGAATAGAAAGTTCAAAAGAACAGCATTTATTTGAAATATATATTTTTGTTACATTGTAAATACAGTCATTTTCATCAATTTAATGTGTCTTTGATTAATTAATTAATTTCGAATTTAATAATGTATTTCTTGAATTTAAATTGTTTTAATTAATTTAAAAAAACTAAACAAATTATACAATCAAACCTGTAACATTTGGATTGTTAATAACCTAAAAACAATCCACAACCACCCTGATGAAGTTATGCATAGCAACATACTCCGAGCACCTTAGCAACCGCATCTCAGCCGATGGTCAGGTGGAGTAATGAAGGTGTTTATGAATCGCTGCTGTGTGTGTGGGTTTATGCATTAATATATTATGATGCAGGCAGTCGTGACACGAGCTGAGGGATGTTTCACTGCAGCCGCTCCAGTACAGATGATCAATATTTTACCA
Organism: Aspiorhynchus laticeps; assembly: GCA_023376895.1. Taxonomy (NCBI): domain Eukaryota; kingdom Metazoa; phylum Chordata; class Actinopteri; order Cypriniformes; family Cyprinidae; genus Aspiorhynchus; species Aspiorhynchus laticeps. The sequence goes on from CM041807.1 coordinate 14,329,712, forward strand.
TGTTTTTACTACAGTATACACCATGCAATTGAATGAATAGTTGCATAAGTGTTTGCATGCCACTAAAGGTTCAAAGAGTTTGAAAAAGGCTAAGATCATGGTGCATATTTGATTTTGACAAATTACTTTAATATTCAAATAATGCTTTTATTAATCAAGGATGCATTAAATTGATCAGTAAAGACATTAATAATGAAAGCAGTGCATTAATGTAAAACGGTGAGTATTGAGAATCCGGTCAGTATCGAGTATTCAGACAGACCATGATATAAACGTGAATAAAAGCCTAAATTAAAATGAAATCAAACTCATTTGTGATCCTTTATGTGGAGTTTTGGTGCAACTGACTGTCAGCGGAGGAGCAGAAATCTCTCAGCTTTTATTAAAAATGCATTTATTTGTGTTTTGAAGGAGTTTTGCAGTGATGTGAGTGCGAAGAAGTGATTTTAGGGATGCACGATATTATCGGACCAGTATCGGAATCAACCATAATGGCTTTAAATGTAAATATCGGTATCGGGCCGATATGAAAAATTATACCGATATGCCTCACCGATAAGAGGAATACATAACTCACATGTGCTCAGGGTGTGTTAGTGATTAGATCAGCAGTGTGTGGCTCATTCTTGTCTGAATGATGATTATATTGAGTGTTATGATCTCTGTATTTAATCTGTGAAGCACTACAGAATGTGTTCGAGTCAACAGTAATAGCTCCTCCGGGTCAGTGAGGAGGTTAATCTGTAGGGGGCGCTGTTGGACTGCTTCTAATTACATTAAAAGTAAAATAGCTACACAAATAACATTTAGACTGTGTTTCTGATTAAATAAAGCAGTAATTGATGCCATAAAATCATGAGTATGTTTTGATTTAAAGGTCAGAAGCTGTAGCTTACAAATCACAAACATGACACTTAAATAATTTTATATATACTGATTTATTCAGTAATGTGTAATGTTATAATTTTTAAGCAAATTATGAGCTCTAAAAGATTTTCAGAACTTTTACAATGTTAATGTTACCACAGCATCTTTCTTTGAAAAAAATATAGTTTATTTATAGTTATTTTCAATGTACTATCATTATAAAACAACTTTATTGTTGTTTATTTAATTCTAAAAAATAAGTTCTAGTTAAAAACTAACCAAAATGGAAAATAATTAGCTTATAATTTCCACACAGGAGAGACTTGGTGTGGTTTCCAAACAATAGGGAATATATCGGTATCGGTATCGGCCGAAATGAGTTGAAAAATATCGGCAAAAATCAAATATGGTGCATCCCTAATTGCTTTATCTGCTGGTTGTTCTGTGTCCTGCTGGAGAAGCTGAACTCTTTCTCCTCTCTGTGCTGTGGGTTTCAGGGAAGCCTGCGATCGCTCACAGAGATCTGAAGTCCAAGAACATCCTGGTGAAGAAGAACGGCACCAGCTGCATCGCAGACCTGGGTTTAGCCGTGCGCCACGACTCCGCCACCGACACCATCGACATCGCACCCAACCACAGAGTGGGCACCAAACGGTACGCTTCGCTCCTCAGACGCATGCACGCTCACCAGTACCGCCTGTACGTAGAGTACACAGTTTGCGTAGGGCACCATCACAGCTGCTCAAAAAACAGAGAAAACACCGTGACGCGCCATTCGCACCCGCGACCGCTCGCACCTCGTTTGCAAGTGATCATAACTGATGGACAACTTGTCTACGCCCGTGAAAAGATGACAGCAATCCGGCGCCGAGAAAAGAACAAGATTAAAGATTAAAACGAAGCCCGTGCATCACTTTCAGGTAGACTACATTGTTGACATAACCAACAACACATCTAATATTCCCTCTGAGCTTCCATGTTCGCTTACGAAAATTAGCCATAGAATAAAACCAAAAATCATGGTTCCCGTAGCCATGGTAACTGCAAATCAACCATGGTTTTGTCACTTCAAATAATAATTTGCAAAAGGTTTTAAGATAATATTTTATGTGGTTATAAAAACAGCCTTTAAAATGACTTAAAATGCATTATATAAAACAATGAGGCAATAACGATTGGTTAATTAATAATTATGGTTTCATTGAATAATACATAATGTAATATAAAATAAATTTATGTACATTACATGTTATGTAAAGTGCACCAAAGGTCTGGTGTTATACTTACATGTTTAATTGGCTATTGATCAAATATTTAATAAAAATATCCACTTAATCTTTAATTTCTGGCTATAGATTACACAGCCTCTATAATTTCTTCACATCTTACATCACAACCCGTACAAAAAATAATCATTATAATCATGCTTAATTTTCTTTTGCATGATTTCTGAATGCTTGAGACTATAAAATCAATCAGACAACTGTATTAATACAGTTAATAAACCGGTGGTTAGCGGCTGAGGAGACTAGTTTAGCTCTGGCCAGGTGTTTCAGATCATGTTTTTATTTAGTTTTCTCTCCTAATAGCTACGTTTCCATTTAAAGATTCAAATTAAACTTATGTGCAAAACTGGAATATCGCATAAAACATATGTGTCCCTGGAGCACAAAAGCAGTCATAATAGCCAACAATACATTGTATGAGTCAAAATTATACATTTCTCTTTTATGCCAAAAATCATTAGGATATTAAGATCATGTTCCATGAAGATATTTTGTACCATAAATATATCAAAACTTAATTTTTGATTAGTAATATGCATTGCTAAGACTTCATTTGAACAACTTTAAAGGTGATTTTCTCAATATTTAGATTTTTTTGCACCTTCAGATTCCAGATTTACAAATATTGTCCTATCATAACAAACCATACATCAATGGAAAGATTATTTATTCAGCTTTCAGATGATGTATAAATCTCAATTCCGAAAAATTGACTGGTTTGTGCTCCAGGGTCACATATAATAATGAATAGAATGTTACCACATTTTGTTTGTTAAATACAGATGTTTAATATATAAGCCGGTTATTAGATTGTATTCATGCCACCTCTAAAATAAATCAATTAAAATCTATGTAAACCCACCTTTTGCAAGAATTGTTTTATTGATTATTGAAATTGTCTCATGATTTCCAAATATTTTTCTTATTAAAAGTTCTCAAAGAATCGTTAGTGGAACAAGAACCGTTGAATTATTTTTGATTCTCATTTCTATTTTTAATGTACATATCTGAAACACAAAACCAGTTATATGGGTCATGAGATTTATGCATCATCTAAAAGCTGAATAAATATCTTTCCATTGATGTATGGTTTGTTATGATCGGACAATATTTGTAAATCTGGAATCTGAGGGTGCAAAAAAATCTAAATATTGAGAAAATCATCTTTAAAGTTGTTCAAATGAAGTTCTTAGCAATGCACATTACTAATCAAACATTAAGTTTTGATATATTTACGGTAGGAAATTTACTAAATATCTTCATGGAACATGATCTTAATATCCTAATGATTTTTGTCATAAAATAAAAATGTATAATTTTGACTCATACAATGTATTGTTGTCTATTGCTACAAATATACCTGTGTTACTTATGACTGCTTTTGTGCTGCAGGGACACATATTATATTGCTGAGGAGGCATTTATCTAAAGTGACTTACATTGTATTCATTATTTCAGTCTTTAAAAGTCCAAAGAGCTCTGGGTGCGTTTCTCAAAAAATTGACCCTTATGACTGGTTTTGTGCTCCAGGGTCACATTTGTGAATAAAGCACCGTTTCCATCCAATGAGTCAAAGAGAACAAAATCATCACTTCCTTGTAAACCGGCACTAAATAAAACTAGGAGAAGCCACTGAATATGATAGTTTTCATATATGATAAATGACTTGTGTCTCAGAGCGAGCAGATGAAACACAATAAATGCTATCAATGCTTTCGGAGGCAGATGCTGATGTTTGGGCATTTTTTATGCCATATTATTATTTATTAGGTGTATGGAAACATATCTAATGTGAAATGTATTTTAACCTCTTTGACTGAAGTTTACTTCACTATAATAAAAATAAATCCTAATGTAATCATAACAAACCACATATTATTGGAAAGATCAAAGACTCCTAAATAGATATTTTATACTGTTTTACACGTTACAAATTATGTAGGAAAAGTAATAATTATTTTATGACAAAAATCTACATCATAACAGGAGTTCTGTCTTTTTCTTTAGAAATCATCATAAATTATATATCAATTTGAAAGCTTAAAATCTCAAAATTGGTCTTTTGAAACATTTTAAAATCAGACATTGCATTATCATGGAAAAGGTACATCAAAAATCATATTACAAAATGTTTTTGTTCATGAAATATAAATATTTAAGTTTGGATCGTGCACTTTCACGTCTGTGTTCAAAGATGCAGTGACGGTTAAAGGGTTAAAGAGATCGTGTAACATTTATATCATGTTAGCTCATACAATATACCCATTTATATGGCAAAATATTGTTTTATTGTATTTGCTGTAGATGTATTTGCTGATCTGCTAAACGTGTTCTCTTTGGGTCTTAAGATATCTTAATTTGGACACTAATTAAAGCCATAAAATGCCTTGAATTAAGCCAGAATTTAGGGCGTTAAATATTGCATGCACTGCAGTTTCTTGCTCTACATTTTTGTTGTTTTCTAATATTTATTTATTCATTTAGCAGATGCTTTTGTCCAAAGTAGTGTTGTTTTTGGCGGCCTGTTTTCATTTTAGTTTTAGTCTAGTCTTTGTGTGAAGCTGTCATTTTAGTTTTTATTAGTTTTAGTCACGTTCAGACTCTTTTTAGTCTAGTCAAGTTTCAGTCAACTATAAGTCTGAGCATTTTAGTCAGAATTATCCATGACTATTTTCGTCTAGTTTTAGTCGACGAAAACTGATGACATTTCGTCTAGTTTTAGTCAATGAAAATGGTATTTTAGTCTCTTTTTAATAATGCAATTCAATTTAACCCAGTCAATATAGTATAAGTACCTATCAGTATAGACAAAACCAACATTTTCTTTTAGCCAAACCCATTTCAAACAAGGTTATCTTATTATATTATTGTTACCTTATAGACTTAAGAATACATCCAAAGATGCTCTGATTTGAATTTACAACATTTATTTTACCAGCCAAACATGTTAGAAGCACACACATACATTTAAATAAATAAAAACAATAAATAAAATAAAATAGCATCACATGACAATGCCAGAAAAAAATATATAACGTTACATTCAAGTTTAACAAAGAGAAACAAGGTGCGTGAATGCTCGAGCTACAATAACATACTAAAATGTGTGTCTGTTACTTGTATTGCTTGTAAACTGAAGTCGGATGAAGTCTTTCTCTGTCAGACTTAACTTTGTTTGTTGTCGTCTTCTAAATAATGCCGCGAGTGGAGCTTGAGGAAGTGACGTCGCCTGCGTCTGCGCAGAGTGTTGCCAAGTCCCCAAATATTTAGACCCTTTACCGGGGAACCCCCCTCGAAATGCGATTGGGCGGGTTTTGTTGCGAAAACCTGGCAACCCTGACAGCCCCTGAAGTAACGTTAAGTCACATGAAACAGAAATACTGCAAAATAATAACGCGACAAAACGAGACGAAATAACGTTATAACATTTCGTTTCGTCTCGTTTTGGTGAACGAAAATGAAGAGACATTTTAGCATCGTTTTTATTTTGTAAACCACATTTAGTCTCGTTTTTATTCGTCAACGATATTGCATTATACATTTAATAATCGTCATCGTCACATGACCAGCATTTACGTCTCGTCTCGTTTTCGTCACGTGATAAAGGTTCGTTGACGACGATATTTCGTCATAATTTTCGTTGACGAAAGCAACACTAGTCCAAAGCGACTTACAAATGAGGACAATAGAAGCAATCAAAACCAACAAAAGAGCAATCAACATGCAAGTGCTGTGACAAGTCAGCCTAACGCAGTACACGTAGAAAGGTTTATTTTTAAGAAAACAAGTAGATACAATAGAAAAAAGAAACCTAGTGTTAGTTTTCAAGAAAAGCTAGCTGTTACAGAATAAATATGCAGTTGATAGAGGGTCAAGTGCGTGTGTTTTTTTAAATAAAAGACCGATGGATAAAATAGAATTAGAATAGAGCGTGCTAGCGTTCGAGGGTCAGATACAGATGAGGAGATGTGTTTGTAGCTGATTCTTGAAGATGGATAAGGACTCAGCTGCTGGATTGAGTCGTTCAGGAGGGAACAGTTAATGTAAAAGTCTGTGAAAGTGATTTTGTGGCTCTTTGGGATGAAAGCCGTTCACTTGCAGAACACAAGCTTCTAGAGGCACATCAGTCTGAAGAACTGAATTTAGGTAAAGAGGTGCAGAGCCAGAGCTGGTTTTGTAGGCAAACATTAATGCATTGAAGTATTGGTAGCCAGTGCACACAGATGAACAGAGGTGTGACGTGCTCTATTAACCTTGCTGCTGCCTTCTGGGTTAATTGTAGAGGTTTGATGGAACTGGACCTGCAATAGTCCAGTCTGGACAGAACACGAGTCGTGAAGCATGTTCTGAAACAAAGAGCCTGATCTTCCTAATATTGTATAAATATTTAAACATCCTTAAATTAATATAGATTTACTGGAGAAGCAATACGAAGATATGAAGTCTTGTTTTCTGAGAAACTAAAAGCTAAAATTAAAAAAAGCCATTAAACTTTAACTTGAACTGAAAAAAAAATTATAATAAAAAAATATTATAGACATTTAAAAAAAAAAAAAAAAAATGACAAACATACACAATCAAATTTTAAAATTATTTGAAAAACTAAAATAAAAACTAATTGAAAATATTAATAAAAACTATAATAGCATCAGTGATTGTATTTTCAACCTTTGAAGTGTTGCTAAAGAAACTCATTTTGTAGATATTAGAGAACATATTCATGTATTGTTTAATTTATTCCTTACATTTTCTTTAATTGCTCTCAAAAACGTCTTAAATTCACTTTCATAAAACCCTGATAAAGTCTTCATATCTGAGTGCATTATTAAATTAGCATCTTCCTTAAACAGCAGGTGTTTATATGCTGAGTGTTTGGAAGCTTGTGATTTAAATAAATAAATAAAACAGAAGAAGAAAAGACAAAAACAAGCAAAATATTCCACAAATAAATAATAAATGCATTTTAATGACATTTTTGAAACATTTATTTCAATAGAATAATTTTATTTGAATTATTTTATTTTTTATTTAATGGATTTATATTTTTTATTTGTGTACTTCAGTATGTACCATGGTTATTATCTTTAACTAAAATCATACATATATATATATATATTATTATAAAAACAAATTCAGCTAGTTGCCAAGGCAACATTTATAATTTTTATTTATTTTAACTTGATATACTAAAATACCTAAACTAAAACTAAATAAAAAAAAAAAAATATATATATATATATATATAACTATGTAGACAATTTAAAAAACGGTAATTAAATGACAAAAACACTAAAATTAGTAAAATTGTAACTAAAATTAAAACAGAAAATATCAAAATAAAAAAACTAGTTCAAAATATTAATAAAAATGTTCTTGATACTAAAATAACACTGGTATGAAACTAAATTAAAACTAAAATCATATAAATATATATATATTTTTTCAGCTAGTTGCCAAGGCAACATTTATCATTTTCATTTATTTTAACTTGATATACTAAAATACCTAAACTAAAACAAATTTAAATAAATAAATATATATATATATGTAGACAATTTAAAAAAACGGTAATTAAATGACAAAAACACTAAATTTTAACTAAAATTAAAACAAAAAATATCAAAATAAAAAACTAGTTCAAAATATTAATAAAAATGTTCTTATCAATACTAAAATAACACGGGTATGCACTTGTTTTTGAAGTAAAAATACATAATATTGATGATCTAAAGCTACTGTTTTGGTATAAATCATTTACATTAAGACATTTTCTGCAGTGTACCTTAAATACAACCAGAAACTCTGATATGTTTTGTGCTTGCTGTGATTGTGAAGTTCAGGCCTTTTTTTAACTCAGTTTTAATTACATATTGATTTATTCCCGCGCCTCTAAACCGGCTGAGGGGCATTTTTTGGTCTCTCGGTGAAACTGCATTTATTTCTGGTAAAGTCAACCTTCAGAAGGACCTTGTTTTTGGATCATAGGAGGCATAAATCCCTGGATTGTGATTTTGCTTCATCAAAAATAATAACTCTATTGACTCTATCGTTCCACAGGTATATGGCCCCAGAAGTGCTTGACGATTCAATAAACATGAAGCATTTTGAGTCTTTCAAGAGGGCAGACATCTATGCCATGGGGCTGGTCTTCTGGGAAATTGCCAGCAGATGTTCTATTGGAGGTATTATTAACGACTTTACTTTAATAACTGTTTTTTCATTTTGAATATGTGCATCATGTTTCTTTCATTTCGTCTAATCTTTTGATCAGCAGCATCATCTCTTGTTTTTTGAGTTTTAGACTCATCATCATACCTTAAATGAAATATGTTTTTGCGCAGGCATTCATGAAGATTACCAGCTGCCGTACCATGACCTGGTGCAGTCCGACCCGTCGGTGGAGGAGATGAGGAGAGTCGTGTGTGAACAGAAGCTACGGCCCAACATTCCAAACAGATGGCAAAGCTGTGAGGTGAGAACACTAAACTTGTGCTAAAACAGAGAAGAAAAAAAAAAATATATATACACTATATTGCCAAAAGTATTGGCACCCCTTCTAATGAACAGGTTTGACTACTTTAGTAATTTCTATGAGTACAAATCTTAATGTTAAAGCATATAATGATATTCTAGGAAATTGTGTGCTTCTAATATTATAGCAACAGTTTGGACTCTTTTCTATTCTAACATGACAATGCCTTGTCTGTGTATAAGACAAGGTTCAAAAAGAAAATGATTGATTGAGTCAGTGTGGAAGAACTTGACTGGTCTGCATAAAACCAAGTCCTAATCCCAGTTTAACACCTCTGGTGTGACTGTAAATGCACAAAAACTCATCACCAAACACCAATGACTTGTACATACACTATATAGACAAAAGTATTGGCACCCCCTTCTTTAGAACAGATGCACTTCCAAATCTGTGGCAACAACGATGGGAACATAATTCATGTATTTAAAAATTGTATTTCATCTCTGTTCAACAGTTTTGTAAGTGTCTAAAATGTCTGAACCCATATGTACAAGTCATTGGTGTTCTCAAAGCGCTCCTCACAACAGCTCTGGCCTCTTTATTACTGGAGAAGTGACACGACGTGATTCCATTTGATCCGTGATAACACCGCTGTGAAATCTAATCCGTCTCCAGCACATGAAAGCTGCCAAACGCTCAGAAACAGAGACGCATGTACAGGCTTTAATGGCCTCACAGAGTCATACAGTATATAAAGCAAGCCGTTGTAATAAAGTTCTAAGCAACATTTAAGTAATGTTTAGAATGTATAGTTTCACGTTGCATTTTCAAAAAACAGAAATCAAAGTTTTAATTATTTGTAACGTTTAAACAACATTTCTGCAATGTTCTGCACAGCACAGTTTCATAGATGCAAACAAGACACATTTGTCCAGAAACTCCTTAAAATAGTCAGTTGTCATAAAGTACATAAAACAAGTTTTAACTCTACTCTTCAGTTTAAATGGCATTCAAACAACATTTCTGCAACATTCATCACTGTATATTTTTAACAGATGCAAACAAGAGTCACATTTGTACATGTTACAATGTTATAACTCTACTTAACGTTTAGACAACATTCACACAACGTTTCTGCAATGTTCTGCACAGCATATTTTTCACCAGAGATACAAACAAGATCCATTTATCCACAAACAGTTTTAAATAATCAGCCGTCATAAAGTACATAAAGCAAAGGTTTAATTCCACTCATCAACATTTAAACAACGTTTCTGCAACGTTTAGTTTTTTTACACTTGCCTACAAATAGATGCAAACAAGACGCGTTTGTCCAAAAACATTTCAGTATTGTTAGATGATGTTTATATAAACTACATAAAGCAAAGTTTTAAATGTACTTCTCAGTGTTTAAATAGCATATAAACAACTTTTGTTATAATTTCACCTGCGACCAAACTGATGCAAAAAATCACGATTGTTCAAAAACTTCAAGATTCAGTTGTTTCTCAATTATCATAAAATAAGCAAAGGTTTAATTCTGCTTAGTTTAAACGCCATTCCAACGTTTTCCCAACGTTCAGCAAAGCATATATTCACCTGCGACCAAACAAGTCGCATTTATCCAAAAGGTTTAATATGTTTGTGTCAAAGCACATAAAGCAAGTTTAAACTCTACGGCCCGGTTTCACAGACAGGGCTTAGACTAAGCCAGGATTAGGCCATAGTTTACTTAAGGCATTTAAGGCTATGTTCACACTTGGCGTCCTTTTTGAAGCTGCCGGCGTCTGTTTTACATGATAATCCTGTGGAGTAAACCGTGTTTTCAAAAAAGTCCTGAGCACTTTTTAGAAAAAAACGCCCTACGTCAAGCGCCTTTTCGACAGCTGACCAATGACAAGCGAGTGGAGAGTCGTCTCCATAACAACAAGAGAAAGGAGAAGATAGCCACAGATCGTACTAGTTTCGGAGCACGAGGAGTTGAGTATGACACCGTGCATCATCCAGCCGGAGCTCCTGGACTAAACTGTTGGAAGCACCATAGTTTCCTTCCCCGT
>CM041807.1:14345393-14355393 GCA_023376895.1 Aspiorhynchus laticeps
AAATCTTATTCTGTTACGTCTGTACGTCACAAAGTAACACATTTGCATAATGTCCACCCATGGGCTGTCATTTGCACTGTAGACCAATCACAGCAGCGAGGGCTCACGGAGAGGAGGGGCTTAGAGATTGACCAATCACAGCAGCGAGGGCTCACGGAGAGGAGGGGCTTAGAGATTGGCCAATCACAGCAGAGAGGGCTCACGGAGAGGAGGGGCTTAGAGATTGGCCAATCACAGCAGAGAGGGCTCACGGAGAGGAGGGGCTTAGAGAGACTGACCAATCACAGCAGAGAGGGCTCACGGAGAGGAGGGGCTTAGAGAGACTGACCAATCACAGCAGAGAGGTCAAATTAAAGCTATTTTTTGAGAAAACTAGTGTTTTTTGACCCCGCATGCATGTAAACCTGTTTTAGGACACTCATAAAACAATATTAGCAATCTTAAAAATATCATAACAGGGGCACTTTAAAGCAGTGGGTCTTTCACTCGTTTATGCAAACGCTTCATTCTCTCCATGCTGTTATTAGAGTTTAATTACACCGCTATGCTATTATTATACAGACACTGTGAGAAAGACCCTCGAGGAGAATTCTGGGTGGCCGCTGACGAGTTTCCCATGATGCATTTCACTCGGACGCTGCTGATTGGACAGTAGAGGAAAGCTTTATCGCTTTATTTGGTGCCTCAGTTTAACTCCACTTAGCATGGGACTTATTGCTAATGTTTGCATCACAAACATATATATTATAAAGCATAACAAGATTTAATTTCAGTAGGTTTTATGAGAAAAATACCTCCTCTGAAGACCAATGTGTTTATACCTCAGTGTATATATTTGATTTGTTTAAATGCATTGTGTTATTATTGTATTATTGTCCAAACAGTATATTCCTCCTTTAAAGCATTGTTTGGTCTGGTTCTGTTCTGTATGAATTACAAGTGCTTTACTGATGTCCTTTAATGCCTCCTCAGCTGTATAGAAATGCCTTGTACTGGTTCTTTTATACAAAACAAACATAAACCCATAAAGAGTGACACTGGTGTGTGATGTGAGACATCACTAGAGCATTAGTGTGTACAGATGAGCCACATAGGATCATAGAGAGAAGATCGTGTTGCTTTCTAACATAGTGGAGTAGAGATGGGTGTCAATAAAACATGTGCAAACTTTTACATCTGGATTTCTTCATGCGGAATATGAAAATATCATCCAGTAGCTCATATTACATTTGGCAGTATTTGTCATGTGGCATATCAGTGCACAATATGTTTTTGTATTTGAGGACATTTGATAAAAATGCTGGTGAATAACTGCAATGTTGGTGAGTAATGATCCGAAATATAGTTGTGTGTGGCTTTCTCCAAAATTACTGTTCGGTTAATTAAGAACTGTATATAACAATATAACTGATAAATAGAAAAAAGTATTTATTTTAAAACAACAATAGTGCTAATAACTGTTTTACCACTCCTATATCTAATTAGAAGTATTTTAAATTAGTAGAAATAGGGACATGATATAACAAACAAATAAAAGAGAGAGTTTGGAGGAAAAAAACAAAACTCTTCTCATATTTTTTCCATCATCTTGTTACAAAAGCCAGTTTCTGCTTTAACATAAAGTAATTGTGACTTTATATCTCACAATTCTGATTTTTATCTCCATTTAGAATTGCAAGGAAAGATATAAATTTGCAATAATGAAAAAAGTATAGTTTTTTACGACCGCTATCACAATTTTTTCAATACTTGTATCAATTTTCATAAACTCTTAACACAGTTAGCACAACATCGTCTGTGTAAGCTATACAATTAACACATTTCTTGTTGCTTTGACACAAAATGCATACAGTTAACACAAATTTAACAAGCTCAACCGAGACCAAAACAATGTCATTTACTGCCCAATTTTCATATGCTTTCACACTGTATGTCAGAACAGATAACATCATGTTCTAAACCTAACTTATAGACTGAAGTCAAAGTGAACAGCTGTTCATATTGTGAATTGAAACATGTCCTCTGTATTTTATTCCATTGCTAATGAGAAACAGCTGATTGAGGTTATGCAAATTACAGCTGATTCTCGGAAACACACTCAGGTGTTGAGGTCCTTTCAATCGCATGATCATATGATATACAGTAAAAGATGTCCTCTTTGGGCTGATCTTGTGTGGAAAAGTGCACTCCGCAATAAATGTGAGATTTTATTAGATCTGCACCACAGACTGGTGTCAGAGAACGAGGACAGGTGGGAGAACACTTGCTGATATATGTGATCACATGCAACAATGTGGCATTCCAGCATTCCCAGTGCAGTCAGAGCCTGGTTTGACACCCATTCCAGAATGATGTCTCTTACTCTCCTTTCCTCAACCCATTGAGGAGTTTTTCTGAGCCTGGAGATGGAAGGTTTTGACCAAATGTCCCTCGGATGCAATGGATGCTGAACGCCAAGACATCACATCTGAACAATACCAGGAAGGATAAGACATACCAAAAGATTCTTCCCAAGATGCATTGCCAGAGGTGTGATGTGGATGAGAACATGTGGCCAAATGCAGAAGACCGGGCAGATTATATGACTATTTTTTAATTCTTCTGTGGCTTTTTGTTGTTGTTGTTTTTTTGCATTCTTGTTTTCTTTGTTGATTTTCTAATGTCCTGTTGCAAATAAAGCCTTTACTGCAGCAATTCTGTCTGAACCCCCCCCCCCCCAACCCTTCTGCAGCAAAATAAACAAAATACATGCATTTACTAAACCCAACTAAACAAAAATGTAGAGGCTTCAAAAGAAACTGTAGTGCAAAACACAATCTATGATCATACTATTACTGTAAGGTCAGACCTGACACCTAAAGCGATGCAGTTTCTGTAATTCTGTCTGATGTTTTTATGATATTGTGCTGTGATTGACTAAATGTTCCTGTTGGAAGAGAACATGTGTTAGTGTTTTGGAATAATAATGTGATTTTGAGACGTGTTTGCAGTGTTTTGGTAGATGCAGTGTATTATTGTAATTTGAACATTAGTGTTAGAGTTTAGTTTGCAATGTGTGATTTTGAGCATGAAGTTAACTGTTTTGTCAATTGTGTGTTGTAGGTGTGTTGGTTTAGAAAAATTGTTAGAAGTATTGAAAAAAAATGTAATTACTAGAGGTAGACCGATTAATCGGCACCGATAGTTGATTTGTGTAACTATCGGTTATTGGCAAAAGTCCATGCCGATAGTTTTCCATGTTGCATCTGTTGCTGGAGCGGCTGAGAAGGGTCTGCTGTCATTATACAGTACGAGAGCGCCCTCTAGAGGCGGAAATCACTGACAGCACGTGTTTGTTTTGACATGTGACACACAGAGCGGGAAACTCCAGACTCGCATTTAAATACAGCCGACAGAAAATCCTGCCGCGCAACAGAGCGCTGTTCACATAGTTTTCTATTAAATTACATTATGTACATTAACAATGATTTGGGACAAATATAATGACTTCACCCTAGGCGATAAATTCTATCATTCTAAAATCTTTAAAGTTTCTTCTTTTAACATTAGTAAACTATGAAATTTCTTTAATGATCAATATAATAATTAATATTAATACTAAATTTGTATTCATTTACAAAGTATAGTTCAGCACTGTTACTGCTTTTTTAAAAATAGCAAAGCTCTATTTTAGTTTTCGTTCAGTATCCATTTTAAAAACTATCGGTTGATTAATCGGTATCGGCCAGTGTGGTCCAACCTAGCTATCGGTATCAGTCAGTGTGGTCCAACCTAGCTATCGGTATCGGCCAGTGTGGTCCAACCTAGCTATCGGTGTCGGTCAGTGTGGTCCAACCTAGCTATCGGTATCGGCCAGTGTGGTCCAACATAGCTATCGGTATCAGTCAGTGTGGTCCAACCTAGCTATCGGTATCGGCCAGTGTGGTCCAACATAGCTATCGGTATCAGTCAGTGTGGTCCAACCTAGCTATCGGTATCGGCCAGTGTGGTCCAACCTAGCTATCGGTGTCGGTCAGTGTGGTCCAACCTAGCTATCGGTATCGGCCAGTGTGGTCCAACCTAGCTATCGGTATCGGTCAGTGTGGTTCAACCTAGCTATCGGTATCGGTCCGTGTGGTTCAACCTAGATATCGGTATCAGCCAGTGTGGTTCAACCTAGCTATCGGTGTCGGTCAGTGTGGTCCAACCTAGCTATCGGTATCGGCCAGTGTGGTCCAACCTAGCTATCGGTATCGGTCAGTGTGGTTCAACCTAGCTATCGGTATCGGTCAGTGTGGTTCAACCTAGCTATCGGTATCGGTCAGTGTGGTCCAACCTAGCTATCGGTATCGGTCAGTGTGGTCCAACCTAGCTATCGGGGTATCGGTCAGTGTGGTTCAACCTAGCTATCGGTATCGGCCAGTGTGGTCCAACCTAGCTATCGGTATCGGCCAGTGTGGTCCAACCTAGGTATCGGTATTGGTCAGTGTGGTCCAACCTAGGTATCGGTATTGGTCAGTGTGGTCCAACCTAGGTATCGGTATTGGTCAGTGTGGTCCAACCTAGGTATCGGTATTGGTCAGTGTGGTCCAACCTAGCTATCGGTATCGGTACAATCCACTATCGGTCGACCTCTAGTAATAACCCTTTTTTACTTTTTATTCCATTGTAGAAAAAAATTAAATGTACCTCAAAATTCATAGAAAGGTCAGAATTTCCGAAAAGTCATAATTCTGAGTTTATATTGAACAATTTGGAGATGAATCTCACTCATTTCTTGTCTTCGGAGCTCATGGATGAACTCAGAGTTTGCTTCGGAGGATCTGAGATCAAACGAATGCATTCAAACGTATAGTTTGTATTTTTACAAGCAGAAGTGAGGCCTCAGAAATCAAATATTGATGTGTTTTATAATATAAAGCTGGTTTGCTGCTGATTCTCTGAACACATTCACTCACTTCAGTCTCTCTGTAAGTGTGTTGTTCATGCTTCATCACACTGATGTTTGACAGCATCTCAGAGATATACACACAGCTCATATTCATACAGCTTTACAATTCACAATTGTGACTATATTTCATGATTGTGACTATTTCTCATCAATATCAAAAAGGGTCTTATTTCTCATCATTGGAACTAACGATCTTACAAAGTGACTTTTTTGTATTTTATCTCACAGTGTGATTTAATTGCAACTTTATCTCATAATATGACTTAATTTCTCATAACTACTATCATATTTCTCTTGATTATGTCTTTATATCTCTGTGTGAATTGTAAAATTGCAGCTTTATTTGTCTGTATTGCACTTTATATCTCACAATATGATTCACGTTTCCATAAATCTCAGCTTATTTTCATAACTACAACCTTATTTATCATAATTGTGACTTTATATCTTAAATTGTGACTTTTTTCATAATTGCATCTTTACATCTCACAATATGACTGATGTTTATATCTCAGCTTATTTTCATAACTACAACCTTATTTCTCATAATTGCGACTATACTGTATATCTTACAATGTGACGTTTCTCATGACTGACAACAATGTGACTATTTCTCATTTTTGAGACTTTATATCTCACAAAGTGACTTTTTTTCACAATTGCAGCCATATTTGTGGTAACTGTGACTTTATATCTCACGATGTGAGTTTATTTCTTGTAATTGCAACAGTATTGTACAATACAACATTATTTTAGTGATTTCAACACTATCTGACAATGTGACTATTTCATGAAATTGTAACTTTATATCTTGTGATGTATGTTTTTCTGGTAACTGTGACATAATTAACAGTCACTGCTTCTCATATTTGACACTTTGTATCGCTCTCACGATGTGATTGTTTCATTACTGCGAGTGTGGTTTCATCTCAGTGTTACTTTGTGTTGTTTTTAAACTGAGATGGAAACCTAAATGATTTTTATTTCCGCTCTTTGACTTTGAGCAGTGATTTGATTTGAATGAGATGTAAAGCAATGGAAGTGACCTTCTGCAGGTCTGATCTTCGACCGATCTCAGTCTGATGAATCATATGCTGTCACCTCATTATATCAAAGTCGTTTCAGTCTTGAACCATGTGCAGTATATGAGCTCTGAATCAGCAGTGTTTCTGATTTGATGCTCAGACCCTTGTAAACATGTCTCTGTGTGGACTGAGACAGACTAACATCATTATAACACGTGATTGATTCTCTGTTGTGCTGCTCTGGAGGTCGTGACGGTCTCTCTGCTTCAGCTTTATGTGCTGTGTTAGCGGTCAGCTAGAAGACAGAAATAGCCTCCTGACCAGAAGATGCTGACCAGGAGAAGATGCAGAAACTGATGTAAAGGTCACTCGCTGAGCTTTCTGAGGAACACAGGCAGATGTATAGTAGATATATTCCTCCAGCAGGGGACGCTGGTGCTCTGTGTCTCATACGCTTCATATTTAATGCATCAATTTTTAATATGATGGATGGGTTTCACTGCAGCATCATATCATATATGCAATTCTGTTTAATCCTGGAAATAATATTTCAGTGTTTTGTGTTTATACTTAAAATAAAGAAATGTTATGATGTGAAAAATTAATAAATATTGAAAAAAAAAATCTTTATCATTTAAATTGACTTAATTTCTCATAAATGCATATTTGTATCTTATTATGTGACTGTAATTGCAACGTCATATTTGACAATTTTACATTATTTCTCATAACTGCAACCTTATTTCTCACAATGTGAGTATTTGTTTTATTTTGTTGTAATGTGACATTTTTTAAAATGTAATTTTATTACGCGAGTTTATTTTCCATAACTGCAACCTTTATTCTCATGTATCGTGAAAATGTATCATATTTATTTACACCCTAAAATTGAATTTATGACAATTTGAATAACTTTTTTTCTTCTTCTTATCATTAAAGCAGCAGTTATTGTGTCCGTGGATAGAGAGTGCTTATAGAGAAGAGAAGCAGACAAATTCATTAAATATTATTATTAAATATTGAAAATGAATTTATGATTTTTTTTCAGTTCTTCCAGACATGTGGTGTGCGACTGATAAAGTACTTGTTTATAGGTTCAGTAATAATATGCTTTATGACCTTTGCCACTTTGAATATGGATTATGTAAACATGCAGATTGCTGTTTTAAATAGAGTGTCATCTGTAACCTCATATTGATTATTATATTCATCTCAAAATGCCCGTTCCGTCCCTGGTGTCGTTTCAGACCATCAACACAGAAGCAGATGTTTCACAGAATGTCCACGCTGCTCTTCTGCAGTGAACGATGGTCACGCTGCATTATAATAACACAATACACTGAAATATGATTTGTGTGCTGTATGTAAGTCATGATTTCTTCATGAACAGACTGATGTTTTGAAGATGTCATGAGCCCCAGTTTAATAAATCTCAGACTAATTAATGTAATTATACTTGCTTCTTCACAAAGTGCATTGAGTTAAAGAGAAGATATGAAGTCTCCAAAAGCCAGTTATGATGATGTGCAGCTCCATGTTTCTCTTCTGCCTTTTATATGCTGTTAATTAAAGAAAGAGAGTAAAACAAGATCAAGAGCAAGTTACCATCTTCAGTTATAGTCAACATGACAAATGTGTGAATCTGCAATCAGATATCTATTTATATTTTTTATTGAAACTTTTTCATATATATTCATATGCAAAAAAAAACAACTTTTATTTTGGATGCGATTAATCACATTTTTTTTACCGCTGTCAAACAATTAATCGCATCCAAAATAAAAGTTTGTTTACATAATATATGAGTGTGTACTCTATTTATTTATTATGCATATATAAATACAAACACATGCATGTATATATTTAAGAAAAATATGTAATGTTTATATATGAAATATATTTATATATAATATAAATTATATGAATATATGTAAAGTATATACATGTAAATACATGTAAATATTTTCAAAATATATACTGTATGTGTGTGGTTTTATAAATACATAATAAATATGCACGGTACACATTATGTAAAAAACTATTAATCGTAATTAATCATTTGACAGCAGTAATATATATATATATAAAATTTGGATACATAAAAAATTGGGATTTTGTAATAAGGGTAAAAAAATTAGATTTTTAAATACTTTTATTAATTATTATTTTTTTAAACTGGAAACCACCAAAGGTTGCAAGATGTTCCATGGAATGATATTTGATTTTTTTTTGAAGCAATTCTACAGTATTTTTACATTTCTAGGTTTAGATAAATACAATTTAAATTGTTAAATAAAATATAAATAAAGAAACCTTTTATTTTAAAATGTACCATATATGAGATTAGTGTTCATTCCTCAAAAAGCACAGCTATTTTATTCTTTTAACAAAGTTTTTATCTTTAAAATGTACCATATATGTGTCATATATATATATTTTTGACACATAAGTCTTAATGCATGAAAATATAGATGTATTTTAGGAATGCGTTCCAGTCATATCTGAAGGTCCATGGCACCAGAAGTTTTAGGTTAATATATATATATGTATATCTTATATTTGGACTCACTGATTTGCTCATATGCTGAACGATGCTCGATGAATGGCTCTATCCCATAATCCTCTGCTGCAGATCTGCTCCGTCATCAGCGTGTTCTCCAGTGGATGAGCGCGGCTGCTTCAGTCTTCCTGAACATATTGTGTTTAGAGCTGTAGAATACATACATTAATAAATGACCCTCTGTTGTTGCTTGTATGGTGGTCAAAAATGACCATTTTATTTATTTATTTATTATTTGAATGAAATGAATGTACTATGTTTTAGTTTGATAATGTTGTTAAAATCTAATATTTTGTATTTTTATGGGATTTGGACTAATTCTGTATTTTTAGGGAAAAGTTATGATCCATTTATTCGCTGTTAAGCACTTTTTTAGACCTGAAAATGAAATTTAAATCTAAATGTTTTGAGGCACAGACTCAGGTTTGGTCTGTTTTAAGATTTAAAAAGACACCTGACAGATTATTGCTGAAGTTAAAAAAAAAAATAAGCTAAAAAATGTTATGGAAGTTTATGATTATGAAAAATGCATAAAAATATTTTTTATTAAATTTATATGAAATACATATTTTTCCGAAACTTGTTTTAGTCTAAAAGTGTGTGAAAATCAAAGCCATAAATCTAAAGAAATTGAGTTTGATATAAAAATGACTTTTAGTAATTAATAAAAGCTTTGAATAGCAGTTTTCTCTCACGTGTGAGGCTTTTCTTATGATTCTCAGCAATAACATAATATTGATTTAAAATCCTCCTCCTACTTACTATACTCACCACCAGGATATGCATTATTAAACATTTTTCATTATTTCCAGATTAGTTTACAGTAAAATTGACTGTTTAAAATTAAAATTAAATCATGTTGATTTAAAATAGTGCTTTAATTATTTATCCATTTATTATCATAAATTATCTTAGCGTACTGCATGTGATGTATGTGCTATTTTGGGAGCGATAATAAATAATATGTCTGGCATTGTGTACAAACTAATATTGTTTTTTCAGCTGATCTTCTGTATGATCTTTCTGACTTCTGAGATTGTTGCTATAACGAAAATGCAATCATATATGATTTAAAATCATCCAAAAGTGAAGTTTTGTGAAGACGGTGGCATTATTTTCAGAGCTCTTTCTGCATCAAACCCATCAGAAGAAGGCTGATGATAAATCATATCTCACTGTGTGATTCCACATCTCTCTGTCATAATATCAACATATCAGAAAATCCATATTTATGCTCAAATCTGAATTATCTCAGAACACATATCTCTAAAAGTGCATTGGATGTTGTATAATTTACATCAGAATTCAGCATATATATGAATAATGTCTAGATACTGTTTTATAGTTCTAGAACTCTTATGGGAATATGTTTAGCATATGTGTAATGATGACGTATGAATGTTTGGCAAGCGACACACTGATACTGATGTAATAATGAGGTCACGGTGCGTATATAGAGTGTTTTACCACAGCTCAGATCGTGGC
>CM041807.1:14362893-14390393 GCA_023376895.1 Aspiorhynchus laticeps
TTTCTACGTGAAGATTTTGTTTAATTCAGTGTGTTACTTAACGTATTAATATTTTTCATTGTGGTTTAACAGAGAAAACACTTTAATTTGACTTCAATTAAATATATTGAATTAAATAAGAACATTTTTGAGTTCAATTTAACATCGAGGACCACAAAACAAGTTTGTTTTTATTTCACTTTGTGTTATCCTTGTTTTATTTACTATTTTTCTGTCTAAAAAAATGTTTTTATTTTATTTAAAAAAAAATCTATATATATATAAAAAAAATTTAATGCTAATTTTCAATAAAAGGCCACATTATGTGTTCAAAATTGTCCTCTTTAGCAGCTGTGATGATTAATATAACATAAAAACAGTAATAAAACACAAAACAACATCAGATAGCACACATACATGAACTAAACCACATAAAACACTTCAATAACTCATAACAATAAACATGCGGAAAAATATTTGTATTCATCCAGAAAAAAAAAAAATATATATATTGTGCAGCACAACTGTTTTCAACATTGATAATAATCATAAATGTTTCTTGAGCAGCATATTATTATGATTTCTGAAGATCATGTGACTCTGAAGACTGCAGTAATGATGCTGAAAATACAGCTTTGATCACAGAAATAAATTACAGTTTAACACATATTCACATAGAAAACAGCTGTTTTACATTATAATAATATTTCACTGTTTTATGTATTTTTGATCATATAAATGTAGAATCTGAATTTTTTTTTCTCTAATGAAGGTCTCTACCCGTGTTCTGTAGGGACAGAGCGCTGAATAGAGTCAGAGTGACTCCTGACCTTCATCAGTAGCCTCACCCAGCATCATCATCAGCAGCATCAGGACCAGCTCAAACCGAAACGCGTTCTGCTGCCGTACTGCGCGCGTGTCCCTGGCGGGCCGCCGTCCCGTCGCGATGGGCGAGAGCGTGTCGAAGCGGCTGAAGCTAGTCACCGGCTCCGAGGCAGAGATGGAGGAGCGCAGCTTCATCAACCCGTTCCCGGACTGGGATCCGAGCCTTTCCGTGTCCTCAGACCCAGCAGAACCCAGCGGAGGAAACGAGCCGTTTGATACCGACGGAAAGGTTCGTGATCTCGCGTTATTTGAGCGTTATTGTTATTGTAGCATGCTATCACTAGCTGCTGTGTTTACAAACACTGTTGTTCCTCAGCAGATCTGATTCTCAACATGAACAAGTCACAAAACTGGCCTTTCGAGCAGTTAAAACAGTCATTCTGACCCAGATAACGTTACAGGTGGCTGTTTAATTCTCCCTTAATGAAATGAGCCGAAAACACACGTTCATTAATTAATAACACGTGCATCACAGGCAACTTTTTATTATTTTTTCTCTTTAAGGCATAGCTTTATATACCCAAAACATTCACAATTATAGTCTATATTTTCACACATCTTATGCATTTGACAAAATTACATTTCATTTTGAGCAAAGTTTTTGTTTGTGATATAATTTGAGTGAAATACACATAATAAGTGAATGGTTTATCATTATGCAAATTATACAATTCAGCAAGGAGCCACATTAAGATCCCAATACCTCTGAAAATGACCCATATAGAGCCTATTTTTATTTTATTTTTCCCCGGCCTGTCAGTAACACAGATAACACATGACAGTACGTATGTGTAGCTATGCTATCATCATTCACAGCCTTTTTTTTTTTTTTTTTATTAATTAATTTAATTTTATATACCCTTTTATTTAACCACACTATGACAGACAATACCAGGGGACAGAGAAAACAAGAGAGAGAAAGAAGAAAGAAAAAAAAAAAAGTTGTGGGGAAAGTCAACAGAGAAGGGGGAGAGAGAGAGAGAGAAAACCCAGAAAAAAACAAACAAAAAAAAAACAAAAAACCAGACAATTTGCTTCGATACCTGCTGACAAAAAGAGAAAACAACCGAAGAAAACAACCGAAGACACAACATCAAAGAGACTGCAGCAACAACCAACATCTGTATAAATCACAATAAATTCTAAATGTTAAATGTTATTGAGCAGCACACATAACTAATATTACAAAATAAGTTTTGAAGCAACAGCAGATCAAGACAATGTGTGTCTGTGAGCACCTGTTTTTACACCAATGTGAATGCTTGAGTGTACACCTGTGTGTGTGAGCGCGCTTGTGTTCATAAGGTTCCTCCATGTAAATGTTTAATAGTGTGTGTGGGGAACAACAGCCCCATCCCGCAAGGCATGAAGCAGGCACGGAAAAGACCCGGGTCCCAAACATCCGGAGGCCCCCCAGGGCACGGGACCCCCAGGAGAACCACCGCAGGGACAACCGCGGCCTCCACCCAGAAAAGGGCAGAGGAGAGCCCGAAGGCGGGACCTCCGACAGCCACAGTGTAGACGCCCCAGGGTGCCGTGGCGGCAAGCCCGCAGGCTCCACCGGCAGCCGACCACACCAGGGCGGACCGGGCCCTGGGCCCGGAGACCCAAAGGCCCCCCACCCATGTAGAGCCTTAATGAAGAAAAGTTTGTTACTGTCATGAGCGGCGCTAGGGAACGGCTAGCAGGTGCTCCAACACCCTCAAGAAAAACCAAAGCACCCCCATAAAAAATGAAATAAAATAAAAACATTTGACTCATTAAACACATGCATAAATACTGCAATGCAATAACGTGATTTGCAGTCGCATGTCAGCATTTTATTTTAAAAATGGATCTGTTTCTTGTACCAAGTACTGTTGGTCTGCCCCGACTAAAGATTTTTCTAGTCAACTATTCGCACGTTTATATTAAATTGATAGTATAATAACCATTTAGGTTATTATTTATGCCTATTATTTAGGCGTATTATTCCGCGCTCAAACGCATGCATAAGCACCGGCTAAAGTAATGATTATGAATGCATCAGGGAAAAATACATTTTAATGATTTATTAATAAACTAGTGCTTTCTCAGACTCACAGTGGACGTGCCTTTACTAGAGAAATGCACCTATACGGACTACATAATCAGAAGATTTGTTTAATTGGTTTTCAAGCTTTCTGCAGATGTATTTATGTCTGTGAGCTAGTTCATTGTTGTGACGTGCTCCATTCACGGAGACTGCATGAGACGACAGAAAGCACATCCAAAAATGACAAAAATAAATAAATAATAATAATTGCGTGCACACCCCCGTGTCATACAGTAGGCTAAGCGCGATAATACTTCCACATTCCTCATAAACATTTGAAATGCGCCTATATAGCTATTTTATTATTCATATAAAATAATAATAATAACAAACTGTTTTGGTCATATTTACTCTTAATCACCCAGCTCCCTGTCATTGATCTAGCACCCCCTCAGCACCTGTTCAACACTCTCTGGCTCCGCCCCTGCTTACTGACCAAAATCAAAATTACATTAAGATATCTTTAATATTTCTGGAGTCACAGCCATGTGAACTTTGGGGAAAAAACTTGAAATTGCTTTTTCCTACTTTTGAATTGACACATAATGCAACAAGGTCTGCTAAAGTCAAAAACATCTCTTAAATTCTAATATTATTTCACAATATTATTGTTTTACTGTATTTCTGATCAAATAAATGCAGCCTTGGTGACTCTTTCAGAAACATTAAAACATTTTATTCCAAATTTTGACTAGTAGTATGTAGGGCTGCTCGATTATGACAAAAATCATAATCACGATTATTTTGGTCAATATTGTAATCACGATTATTGAACACGATTATTAGCAGGCCGTATAACCCCCCAAAAAATGCAAATCTAAAGTATTCAGTTAACAGCCTACTATAGAAATGTAATAATCAAATGTAGAATAAAACAGCGTAGTCTTCACTGTAAGAATTAATCTTCCTTTGTTTCTTATTAAAGCTACAAAACACCTTCAGTGAAGAGCAGCGAGTGATTGTCTTTTGTTGTTTGATTAATATTAAGCACACAGTCGGAGCAGGAATATAGCGCACTGTCTCTTTAAGAGCCGCACGGATCCAATTTACTGTTACACGCTATCATCTGTTTACATTCATTTATTACATAACCGACGAGGGTTTACGTGAATAATCACTAAGCGCCGCATTTTGACACATTTTTGCATGTATTTGTGCGTTTAGGTGCTAAAAGATGACGTCACATGCTCCGTCTCTGAGCGCATACACAGATATCCTCCTGAGGAACAGAGCAAGCTCTCTTTAAAACATTAATAAATCTAATCAACTTTAATAACTCAAGCACGTCCAATTTTGCAAAAGTCACGTTACATGATTTTACTGATTTACAGTGAAAATGGGCTTTTATGGAGTGAAGGCGCACTGCTGGAAAGGGGGTGGAAAGGGGGCGCCATAATCGTTTTATCTCGATTATTGTATTTTCATAATCGTTGGAGGCCGAAATCGAAACTGAATTTCGATTAATTGCACAGCCCTATATGTCCTAATAAAATAGCCATTGCAGGACAGAGCCACAGTCTGACTAGATTCTTAAAGGTTTTATTAGGGCTGCACGATTATGACAAAAATCATAATTGTCGATTATTCCCTTGAGATTGTAATTGCGATTATTAATAACGATTATTTTGAACCTTATTTTTATAAAAAATATATATTTAAAAAAAGAACTTGTATTGCTTGTCTATAGCATTGAGCCTCAAATGTCAACTATACATTGGTTTAGTTTCTTCTTTAAACAAAAAAAGGTAAAATTATGCACAGTATAATAATATTATACTAAAACTAAAAGAAAAAAATAGTCTACTAAAGCTATATATTTCATTTACAATTAAACAGACGAAATTTCAAATTACAGTAACATTTTACAGTACAATGTATATGATCAGGGCTCCACACTATCATTGGAGAGCAGTGGCACCAGCACTGAACATGTAATATCACAAGTTTTGTCTCTTAATAATGCACATTAGAACAGGAGCTTGAGTTGAGATGCAGATGTATATTTGACAGCATTGTGAAAACTGTAACAGCCTCATCTTTTATACATAACCAAAAGTACAGCACCTCATTAAGTAGCCTAGCTATATGGTTTCTATGGTGTTTGCATTGAAAAACAGTAGCCTAAAGACATTCAGTCAATTACAAATCCACATCAACTGAAAATAATGTAATTATATTCCATTACTCCTTTAATATATTTAGTATATTAATAATATTCAATATGAATATCCTACTTTTCTGTCATCGTACCATTGTTACCGTTACTACAGTAAAACTATGGTAAATGTGGGTGATTTGTGGATTGAAACGTCTTGTAACTGGATCGTTGTTGCACTGTTTCTGCATCAGTGTTGATGAGAATAACAGCTCTGATTTATTTGGCTTTAAACTAGTTTAAATGAAAGAGATGTGATTTGTTCTGGAGAACTCTGCGCTGAACTCGAGTGCTTCTTACTGGATCTCACAGCGTTGTTTAGTGCAGTGGTTCTCAAAGTGTGGGCCATCAGCAGAAAAAGTAAAATTTTAAATAAAACAGTAAACAGCTAAAGGACGTAACATAGAATGGGAGATGGATTGGTTTGTGAAAGGGAAGAGAAAAGCCATAGACGAAGTGGCACAGACCCAGGCAGGTGCTGTTCATTCAAAAGCTAAATGCAGAAATATGACGATGCATATGCATTCTTGCTCTCGGCTTCACTCACCGGCTCGCACCGCAACAGCTCTACACTGGACGTGACAAAGCGACCGTTGTAAATCATTTTAACTTTGTGTCAGTACGTCATAACTAAACCGAGGCATCAGTTTAATGTCGGGGATTGTCGCGCAGTATCCAGTGTGTAGTAGGGTTGGGCGATATGGTCATTTTTCATATCGTCATATCGCCATATCGCCAGCCTGTGAGATCGCCGATACACGATATTATCGTGCATGGGTGGGTGGAGGCAAGAGACTCTCTGTACTTGTCATAAGATATTTCATAACTATTTGGTGATTTTAAACCACGCCTAATTTGTAAATAACGATTATCACCCTGCAGTTCAATTTTGACGTGGGCTTAGTTTTAGAGTCCGTTTTTAAAACATTTCCATTGAGGAGGAGAAGCCTAAAGGCTTCTTCACTTTCTGTTCCGTTCCGTCTCACGCACAGCCGCGTCCCCGCAGCATTCAAAGTATACTCCGCCGCTGAAGAGTGCGGACGGACGAGCTCAACATGCGCAGGACCACCAACTTGACTTGCGCGGTCACAAAACATTGCCTGCACTCGGACGGGGTGCGCGACTGTCCGCGAGCCCTCTTGATGACAGTGTGTAGACGAGGACGGCCGAAGTATACTTTGGCCTTAATCCTCATTTGCGCGTGTGTGTGTGTGAAGTGCGGCACTGAGGTAAAATAGCGGGGCAATTTGATAGCCCAATAATAATAGGCCGCCTAATAATAATAATAATAGTTTTATACATTAATTACATTAATATCATCTTGACTATCGACAAAGACATTTGTTATCGTCATATCTCTGACTATTGTCGATACACGATACTATCGTCTATCGGCACAACCCTAGTGTGTAGACAGCATCACTTATTATAAAGGGTTCTGCTGTAACTTATTTTGCCGCTCGCGTCCGGTGTGGACACGGTGTTAGTTTCGTTGGTGAGGAGGAAAGGCCTCTGTGTGTCCTGTGCCTTTAGCGGACAGCATGAAACTCACAAAAATAAATAAATAAGATAATAGAGAGAATAAGAATGTTATTCACTGTATGCTATTTTTCAATGTTTCAAGTGATGCAGGTGTTTTTTCCCCCCCTGTAGGTATTTTAAATTAAAAAAAGCATTAATTTTCATAATGTTTAGTGAAATTAGTTGGGATGGGGATTCGGTAGGGGAGGGGGGGGGTGCGCCAGATTTTTTTATAGGTTTAAAGGGGGACGCGACCAAAAAAGTCTGAGAACCACTGGTTTAGTGCGTGATCGTGACTGCAGGGTCACTGTAATAAACACATACGCTCTAAGCTCGCGCTGTTCTCTTCTGAGGCGAGCGGATTAAAGGTCCGTGTGGCGCGCAGTTCAAACGAGTCCCGCTATTTTGTTCCGCTTTTGACACGTTTGGTGTTTAACACATCTATCATGCACAACAGAGTGACTATCAGTTAGACAACATGTCTTTTATCCAGTGTGTTTGAGTTTGTTAAACCCCGCGCTGCAAACACCTCTTAAGCACACAGAATAATGCAAGCGGGCATTTTTAATTGTTTATTTATTTTTTTAATCGCGGCTTTGACCGATTATGTAATCGTGGCATCCATAATCGTAATCGCGATTGGAAATTCGATTAATTGTGCAGCCCTAGGTTTTATGATGAAAGCTTGTGATTTTGATGCTGGATGCACTACACTGCGGCAGGTCTCGGCTCGGCTCCGATCGTGCCTGTTTCTGTGCTGCGAACACAGGAGCCTTTCTCTGTGAGAAACACTGGTGATGTGCTTCAGACTCCTGAGCAAACAGAGCAGGCTTTAAAGCTGGACGCGGGACTGACTAGATCTGCTTCAGCGTGCAGCACAAACACTGACCTGGAAACCCTAGCAACCCCCTGACAACCACTCGCAACACCCTGACAACCACCCACAACACCCTGACAACCCTTCACAACACCCTAGCAACACCCTGACAACCACTCACAATACCCTAGCAACACTCTGACAACCACCCACAACACTCTGACAACTCCTACAACACCCTAGCAACACCCTGACATCCACCCACAACACCCTAGCAACCCTTCACAACACCCTAGCAACACCCTGACAACCACTCACAATACCCTAGCAACACTCTGACAACTACCCACAACACTCTGACAACTCCTACAACACCCTAGCAACACCCTGACATCCACCCACAACACCCTAGCAACCCTTCACAACACCCTAGCAACACACTGACAACCACTCACAATACCCTAGCAACACTCTGACAACCACCCACAACACTCTGACAACTCCTACAACACCCTAGCAACACCCTGACATCCACCCACAACACCCTAGCAACCCTTCACAACACCCTAGCAACACCCTGACAACCACTCGCAACACCCTGACAACCACCCACAACACCCTAGCAACACCCTGACAACCACTCACAACACCCTGACAACCACCCACAACACCCTGACAACCACCCACAACACCCTAGCAACACCCTGACAACCACTCACAACACCCTGTCCCTGACAACTCCCACTACACCCTAGCAACACCCTGACATCCACCCACAACACCCTAGCAACCCTTCACAACACCCTAGCAACACCCTGACAACCACTCACAATACCCTAGCAACACTCTGACAACCACCCACAACACTCTGACAACTCCTACAACACCCTAGCAACACCCTGACATCCACCCACAACACCCTAGCAACCCTTCACAACACCCTGACAACCACCCACAACACCATAGCAACACCCAGGCAACTACCCGCAACACCCTGACAACCACTCACAACACCCTAGCAACACCCTGACAACTCCCACAACACCCTGACAACCACCCACTACACCCTAGCAACACCCTGACAACCACCCTCAACACCCTAGCAACACCCTGACAACCACTCACAACAACCTATCAACATCCTGACAACTCCCACAACACCCTGACAACCACCCACTACACCCTAGCAACACCCTGACAACCACCCACAACACCCTAGCAACACCCTGACAACCACTCACAACACCCTAGCAACACCCTGACAACTCCAACTACACCCTAGCAACATAGCTTTTATGTTCGTTTAAGATTCATGGAGGCTTTTTTCCGCCACCACCACCAAAAAAAAAAAAAAAAAGGTAAATGTCACACTTTATCGCACAATTTTTACTTTTTTTCGCACAATTCTCAGAATTGCAAGATATAAACTCAGAACTCAAAGAAAAACAACTCTGATTTGTACACATTTCTGTTTACTACTTGAAGTCCTAAAGAAAAAAATCTGAATTGCAATATTCTATTCTATGGCAGAAACACGCTTCCATAAAGAATTTGTCTAAAACGGCAGTGTCTCAAAATGTGCAGCATTTTTTTTGTGCATCGTCTAATTTTGATCAAAAGCTGTGGTTGCTATGGTTATTTGGACATTCACTGTGAAAGTACCACACTATTCTTTGAACTGCTTTGGAGAGCCGTAGTACATGAATATGGCAATCATTCAGTATCAGATTATCATGATATTACTGACTGATACACCTACAGTACCAGAGTATTTGTGTTAAGGTCATAGCTAATAATTTGTACTGTAGCAATTGTAATTATTGTCTGAGGAGTCCTTTAGATATCAGACAGCATCTCTATATCGACCTCTCCGTGGTGGAGGAAGGATGGAGAGGTTTGTGCTGGTTTCTCTTTGTGTTCCCAGCAGTGGGTTCAGCAGGGTCTCTTGTTTCCATCCCTTCAGCTGTCAGTCATCCTGTGCTGTGGATCTCTGCAGAAATACACCTTCATTATTTGATGCAGCAGGGCTCTATGCTCAGAAAAGTCAACGCGTCAGAATTTCTCCATCGCAGTACTCTTGATTTATTATTTTGCTTTTCACAGTTTTTGTTGTATCAGAACCAGAACATCTTAAAGGGGACCTAACGCACACAGTTTCACCCAATCTCATGTTAATCTTGAGTACCTATAGAGTAGTACTGCATCCTTCATATCTCCAAAAAGTCTTTAGTTTTATCATATTTATAAAAGAAAGATACAGATTTACGATTCTCTCCGAAAAAAGCCGAGCTCCTGGAGGCGTGCCGTGTGGGCGGAGCTAAAGAGTGAAGGCGTGTCGTGGGCGGAGCTAAAGAGTGAAGGCGTGCCGTGTGGGCGGAGCTAAAGAGTGACGGTATGTCGTGTGGGCGGAGCTAAAGAGTGATGAGCACTTGCTCCAATCGCCAACAAAACACAGACATTTGATGCCGTTTCACTCACCGTCTGCAGTTCTGAATCATGACCGGGATCTTTTATAGCTGGGACCGCTCCATCTTTCAGTATTAAACGATGTGCAAATCCAGCGTCGAATTGGGCCTTGTTTATAAAACGTTCGTCAACAAAACACTTGAGAAACTCCATTGCTGCCCCGGAAAAACAAACTATATCCACTGTTCACGTAACGCTGGGTTGTTTTGGGAAGCTGAACAAGGTTATCTTTCCCTCACAACCAAAAACACACTTCTTTAGAGACGTTCTTCCCGAGCGAGTCCCGTGCAGCGATTGAAGCGTGTTGATTGGCTGCTCTCGCTCCGGTCGATGCGTGCAGGGGCGTGTTCTTCCGGTAGAAATGCCCATATAAGGAGTTCCACCGTCGTTTACGTCATCAAGATCAACGATCGAAAAAACTCTCCGAAACTCCGGAATTTTTTTTCCCCTTTAACAGCTGCATTGCAACAAACTCGAAACACCACAGAACGCTTTAACAACCATAAAGCAACATCCTGACAACCACCAGGTCATCCAAGGATCACGCTGGCAGCTTTTGCATCACATATTCTTAGGAAAATTCTAGTATAAATTGTGAACGTAACAATTTTGACTTTTTCCAGTGTTTACCTACATTAACTGCATTTGCTCAATTATTCAGCCCTGGGAAATATATATATTACAAACCAATATTTTGTACAAAAGTAGCAGCTCAGTATCACTGAGATACTATTATAGTGTTTTATTAATTTTGAAGCAGTTTTTTTTTTTGTCTTTTTTTAAATACATTTTTATTTCAGTTGTTTTGGTACATAAAGATAAACTACTTTTTTTTAATGTTTATTTTATTTCAAATATAATTTTGTATTTATTTATTTTCTATAATTACACTGGTCCCCACTGACCTGATACCTTATTTTAGCCTAAATTTGCATCCCTGTTTTCCATTCTGGCATCATTTTTATTCGACTGATTTTTAAAAATAAAAATAAAAAATATCATAAACATATTATAATTTTCCTTTATTTTTTATGATTTTATTTTTATGAATTATTTATGATTTAAATCATTTGTAAATGATATAAAATGTTTTCTTACATTACATGTGAAATGACACGCATCATGGTTTTAAACTCTATTTTCCAAAATATATAATAAGATAGATATAAAAGCAAGTGCATTATCATCTGACTTCAGCATTTTACTATCAGCTTTTTGCAGTGTAGACAAAATACAGATGTGAGCTTGAAATATCTGCCCCTAGTGGATTATTTTACCCACAATTACTCCTTACTACTTATGTTAAGATTGTGTATGTCAGTGTGTTTGTCAGGGTTGCTTGTTATAGGTGAGGTTTGCTCCTCATTAGGATTCGCCTCACAGACTCACTGCTGCAGGAGGAAGAAATAACTCTAGATTCGATCCACCTTCACTCTATCGAGCCCAAGGCTCCTAAGCTATTGAACTCAGACATTCAGAAATAGCAATACACATTATGAATTTTCCCCTGTTGCAGTAAACAGTCTGAATAAAAAGGACCTTTTTTCTTCTGTACTCAAATGTGCTCTTTGTATCAGACTGAAGACCAGGATCCCGGGGTGCCACGTTCCTCTTTGTCAGCAAATCACGTTATACAATTAGCTAGTCTCTGTGACTTTATTGTCAAACGTTTGACAATTTTTGTCAAATGACTCTCTCTGAGTAGTTCCTCAAGGCTGAACTGAGATGATGCATTGCAGCGCCAAGAAGTCTCTGAAGTACAGTTCACTTTTAAAGGTTAGAAGTGTCTATGATGCAGTGGGCGATATCTTATCGTTTGCGATATACCGGTAAAAATTAAGAATTAGTCTTCCCGCGATAATAACGATAAAGTCTAGTTGTTGACATAGTTCAGTGCGGAGCGACATCGCGGAAGGCAGACGTGAAATTAAGGAGTTTATCGCTAAATGATGAGCTTGAGCTGCTTTTATAATCTGTAACTGGTTTGGTTAGGGCTGTACAGTCACAAAAACATCGGTCTGAATAAATGTAGTACAGTATGTGTGCGATACAGTTTTGCATGTGTATGAGCCTGTTTACAAACCTGCTGTCCAACAACGATATCATTTATTGACATGCTTTTTCTCCAAATTAACTTAACATAGTCGAGTGTTTGAAATGCTTCTTTTTGTGACCAGACGTGGTTTCATATTACAGAATGATAAATTCTGTAATATGGATAGTGTTATAAACAGTGATAAAGGCTATTAGCATTGCATTATAAATATACTTTCCTTATAAAAAATACCCAAGATTGAAGAACACAGATAAACCATATATTTTGTGCAATCGTATGTTTATTGTCTTCAAGTTTCATCAGTTAAAATTTCTCTTATCTCCGTTGTGTGTTTTATTCAGCAATAACTGTATATCTTCATGGAGCGTCGTCAGTCTATTACTTCTGTGATGCATGTGTGTAGTTTCTGCTCAAGAGCACCCTCTGGCTTCCAGTATGAATTAAACACTCATTGCATTACGTGTGTATGCTTACAACACCCTATTTGGGGTAAAAATAGGAAAGATAATACTTTTCTCTAAAGAAGCAGGATTCCCTGAATTATCATCATTGATATCGTTATCGCAATAAATAACAGAAATATCGTGATATATTGTTAAGCCCATATCGCCCATCCCTAGTGGGTGTGCATATGCATATCTTTTTAAATCAAATCAATTTTGAGATTTGATTGGATATGCATATATTTTGAATTTTATAATGGAGATTCCACAGGGCTCTGTATTTGGTCCGCAACATTTTCGAACACAATGCTGTACATTATTCAGAGTCAGTGTCTCTTCATGTGAATTCATCAGTAAAACAACTATTTGCTAAATGAAGCCTAGAAGCTACAAACTCTTTTTTTTCCTTCCCTGAAAATAGATCAGTGACGCCTTTCAGAAGAAGGTGCAAAGCAAGATCAAAGATCTTCTCCAACAGATGGAGGAGGGCCTGAAGACTGCAGATCCACATGATTTTTCCACCTACACCGGCTGGACAGGTGAATACCAAACACTTAATATGATGAACTTCGTGGACTTTATTTGCAGCTTTTGCAGAATAGGATATACATCAGTGTGCTATTATTTATTTATATTTTTTGTGTAAAATGTCATTGCATGCAATGTTGTTACTGGCTTGTTTTCCCCTGATAAAAAAAATTAACATTCCTTTGAATTCTTAAAGAAAGTAATGTAATTTGGACCATGCAGCATATAAGGAAGATAAGAAAATAATCTCATTGTATTGTTTTCAATGTTCAAATTTTAGTATTGACTGCATTTGTCAAGCTCATCTATTAAACCTGGGAATTAGGGCTGCACAATTAATCGAATTTCTAATCGCGATTACGATTATGGATGCCACGATTACATAATCGTTCAAAGCCGCGATTACAAAAATAAATAAACAATTAAAAATGCCCATTGCATTATTCTGTGTGCTTAAGAGGTGTTTGCAGCGTGGGGTTTAACAAACTCAAACACACTGGATAAAAGACATGTTGTCTAACTGATAGTCACTCTGTTGTGCATGATAGATGTGTTAAACACCAAACGTGTCAAAAGCGGAACAAAATAGCGGGACTCGTTTGAACTGCGCGCCACACGGACCTTTAATCCGCGCGCCTCAGAAGAGAACAGCGCGAGTTTAGAGCGCATGCGTTTATTACAGTGACCCACGATCACGCACTAAACAACGCTGTGAGATCCAGTAAGAAGCACTCGAGTTCAGCGCAGAGTTCTCCAGTACAAATCACATCTCTTTCATTTAAACTAGTTTAAAGCCAAATAAATCAGAGCTGTTATTCTCATCAACACTGATGCAGAAACAGTGCAACAACGATCCAGTTACAAGACGTTTCAATCCACAAATCACCCACATTTACCATAGTTTTACTGTAGTAACATAACGGTAACAATGGTACGATGACAGAAAAGTAGGATATTCATATTGAGTATTATTATATTATTAATATACTAAACATGTTAAAGGAGTAATGGAATATAATTACATTATTTTGTTAATTATTCTATCAGTTGATGTGGATTTGTAATTGACTGAATGTCTTTAGGCTACTGTTTTTCAATGCAAACACCATAGAAACCATATAGTTAAGCTACCTTTTTACCATGGTAATGAGGTGCTGTACTTTTGGATATGTATAAAAGATGAGGCTGTTACAGTTTTCACAATGCTGTCAAATGTACATCTGAATCTCAACTCAAGCTCCTGTTCTAATGTGCATTATTAAGAGACAAAACTTGTGATATTACATGTTCAGTGCTGGTGCCACTGCTCTCCAATGATAGTGTGGAGCCCTGATCATATACATTGTACTGTAAAATGTTACTGTAATTTGAAATTTCGTCTGTTTAATTGTAAATGAAATATATAGCTTTAGTAAACCATTTTTATACCTTTTTAGTTTTAGTATAACATTATTATACCATGCATAATTTTACCTTTTTTTGTTTAAAGAAGAAACCAAACCAATGTACAGTTGACATTTGAGGCTCAATGCTATAGACAAGCAATACAAGTTCAGGAAGAGTGTTTTCAGCCTTTTTTTATATATATATATTTTATATAAAAATATGGCATGCAGCTTCAAACAATGGCATAAATCTGTTCAAAATAATCGTTATTAATAATCACAATTACAATCTCAAGGGAATAATCGACAATTATGATTTTTGTCATAATCGTGCAGCCCTACTGGGAATTATATATTAATTAACTACAAACCAATATTCTGTTTGTGTATGTATGTATGTATGTATGTTAGTATGTACGTATGTATGTATGTGTATATATATATATATATACAGTCATGGCCAAAAATATCGGCACCCTTGGTAAATATGATCAAAGAAGGCTGTGAAAATTAATCTGCATTGTTAATCCTTTTGATCTTTTATTAAAAAAAAATCACAAAAATCTAACCTTTCATTGGATAATAAGAATTTAAAATGGGGGGAAATATCATTATGAAATAAATGTTTTTCTCAAATACTTGTTGGACACAATTATTGGCACCTCTAGAAATTCTTATGAGTAAAATATCTCTCTAGTTTTATTCCCTTTTTTTTATAAAAAAGTATATTCCCATTCATATTTACATTTTTAAGCACTCCAAGGTGATTATGAACATGAAATATCATCATATCATATTCATCATATTTACCAAGGGTGCCGATATTTTTGGCCATGACTGTATGTATATATACATATATATGTATATATACAGTACATATATATATATATATATATATATATATATATATATATATATATACATATACACACACACATACACACGTGTTAACTTTAAGAAAATTGGGGTTTATTTTATTTGTATTTAGGCATTTTAAAATCAAAATTGTCCAAATATGCCAAGAAAATTGCTAGTCCAATATGAAATAATAATAATAAATAGTAGAGTTGAATTTGTTAGATGTTTTGAATATGCTGTAGTAGCTGTAGTAAATGCAGGAGTCCCAATGCTTTGAAAGGTGATTGTCTTTGGCAGGCATAGCCCTGCTGTACCTGCAGCTGTATCGAGTGACGCAGGAGGCCTCAGATCTGCAGCGGGCTCTGGATTACGTCAAACGCACGCTGAGGAACCTGAACGGACGGCGCGTCACCTTCCTCTGCGGAGACGCCGGGCCCCTAGCCGTAGGCGCAGTCATTCATCATCACTTAAAAAACCAGACCGAGTCCCAGGAGTGTCTGACGAAGTAAGAAGCATTTCTCTCTTTGGCTATCTCTGGTTGCGTCCATTGCTGCTCTCTAGAAGTGTGTTTGGGAAAGCTAGCTGTGGTTTTGCAAAAAAAGTAGTGCATAAAACTTGAATTAACCCAATGGTTAATTCACTATTACAGTCGGGGGGGCATGATTAAATGTGTTAATTTTACACTGATGAACATGATGCAGGACTGTGTGATGGAGTCTATTAGAATGCAGTTATATCAGCCTAAAATTCAAGATACGAGTGCTAAAGAATCACACTCTTATATTTATATCATATGATATAGTTGAGCAATATCACACCAGCAAGAGTGCTGCTTTTAACCAATATCTACACCACTGATAATTAGGGATGGGACGATACACCTACCTCCCGATTCGATACTATCACGATATTTGGGTGCCGATATGATATGCATTGCGTTTTTTTAAAGAATTTAGATTCTATTGCGATTCGATATTGCTATGTGTTGCGGTTTTTGTTTTTAACTCTAGACCATGGGAAAAAGTTGAATGATACACTTAATATACAGACTGCCACAATTAAAATAAACACATCTTCGCAGTTACTATTGCAATTCGATATTACAATTTATTGTGATTTTTGTTTGCTTATTAAAGACTAGACAATGGAAAATAGTTGATTATACCCTTAAAAGAGACTGTATATGATGAGTCATAATAACAAAAACAATGCATCACATCTTTCTAAACCTATATTTCAGGAGCATACACATACACAGTGTTTATTTAAAGTAACTTGAACCATGAAACTTTAAAGTACCAAAACACTGAACTTGCACATGAATATTAGTCAAATGTTCAACAAAATGAGCAGAAAAAAAACACTTTCTGAAATAAAATAAAGTGCTATGTTATGCATACCGTTTCAGTCATGTTTAGTCATGTTTTCCCAGCAGTTGTGATTCAAAACGTGAAAGTGTAGAAAGTATTCTGGCCTCCGTCATGGTTTTGCTTTCTGGCGCCGGCTTTAAACGTATATGACGTCATCTAATGCAGCGGCACCGCGCACGCAGATCGATCATTGTATGACATCAAAGCACCGCGAGAGCTACAGAGAACAAACGGCTCGCACTGATCTATATATAATGACCGCTCCGCGTGCTTTCGAATTGCTGTAGTTTGATGTCATACGCTGATCGTCTGTGCGATGCTGCTTCAAGTCCAACACATATGTACATTTCGCCCTCTGTTGGAATTACAAAGCGCTAACTTCTCCCCACCACCTCTAGGAAAAATTAAATAATGAAATAAAAATCGATTCTGAGGTAAACCAATCGATTTTTAAATCTACTGATAATGTGAAACTGATCAGTTCATAAACAAGGAAATGTGTTAAAACAATAGAAAATAGTTCTAATCAAAGCCACAGCAGAACTGTTGAGCGTCTCTGATCAAAACACAGCTGTGATTGGTTACTGAATGAATAAATTGAGTGAGTGAATAATTCAATGACTCATTTATAAAGACAGTCCCTGAACGAGAAAGCACTAGTTTGCTCTATTCTATCTGTTGTCTTTTTATTTATTATATAATAAAACCTTGCTATGTTTACTGTGTTAAGCTAACTGGGACTTGTTATAGCACTTGCATATTATTGCTCCTATTGTCCTCATTTGGATAAAAGCATCTGATAAATAATTCAATGTAAATGAATGAATCTGCCATTTGAACGAATCGGTTAAATGAATGATTCAATGACTCGCTCATTAAAGACAGTGACTTTGCTGCCACCTACTGGTGCTTTTAGTTTCATATTTAGTGTATGATTTTTACATTTTTTAAAAACTTGAATATTTCGATATTCATTAAAAAACATCAATGCCCATTTATTATTATTATTTATGCAATGTTGAATCAAAACGTTTCTTTCTAAAGCTGCTGTTTGCACTTGCTTTTCTCATTTAACACAATAATAGCTTTAAATTATCTTTTGGGGGGGATTTTTTCAGTCCAAATTGATGTGCGATTAATTTCCGATTAATTAAATTAAAAAAAATTAATTGCTAAA
This sequence comes from Aspiorhynchus laticeps, assembly GCA_023376895.1. NCBI lineage: Eukaryota > Metazoa > Chordata > Actinopteri > Cypriniformes > Cyprinidae > Aspiorhynchus > Aspiorhynchus laticeps. The sequence goes on from CM041807.1 coordinate 14,380,608, forward strand.
CAGCCCTAGGTATTTACAGATTAGGGATGCGCGGTATACCGGTAATGGAAAATTACCGGTATCTAGTATATTTCAAACGGTATGATATCATAATTTTGCTCATTTCGGTATTTCATACGCTGCTGTTCCGAAGTTCACCATTAGGTGGCAGTGCTTCCCAAATTGCTGCGAGCCCGGTAAACCTTACAGCAGAACAACGTGATGGATCAAACAGATTAAACTCTATCAGCGCACCTGAAATTAATAAATAAAGAGAACAGCAGAAGTGAAATATGGCATTACTTTTCATACAAAACAGATGATAAAGGTGAACGAACTGACCACAGGAGGCAACACATCAAATCTTGCTAAGCATTTGTCGCTTGCTCATCCTGATCTTTTCCGAGAATTAAAAGATCGACAGGTTAGTAAGTGCATCATTCATAAATTCAGACTTAATTTGAACTTTTATTCACAACGGCTCAACGCACACACATAAGATGTGATGCAGTAAACACGAAAGCTCAAACATGTGACGCTAGAACCAGTGACGTTTTGTCACATAATATTTGCACTTGCATTTCAAACAATCAGATATTCATTTAAACTGCATGAAACAACAGTTTTGCTATATTAATTTTAGTATCAATAATATGAAGGGAATGTTTCTGCCGCGCTGCTGACCGCTAACGTTATATGAAGCAGTCGAGAGATAGATATTTATATTTAAAGCCTTTTCTTTGGCTATCTGAGTCTAAAATCTGAAAACAATCTGAGGGAGAGAAATAATAACGTGATTTTGAATATTACTTTGACTGTTAGATCCACACTTTAAAGAAACATTTGTTATAATTCATTAATAGCACTTATTAATGTGGTCAATAATTATTTATAAATGATAAATGTAGGCTACTAATACATGTTTAGTATGTTAACATTACTTTATGCATTAAACACATGCATAACATTAACCAAGATTAATAAGTACTGTATATGATGATCATTTACTTTGTTTAATTTTTTTTTTTTTTTCAGTTCTCTTATTTTTTTAGGCTGGTTATTTGTCACCTATGGTATCGATTTAGTATCGATACCGAGGTATTATATTCTGGTATCGTACCGAAGCCAAAATTATGGTATCGAGCCATCCCTATTACAGATATAATTAATTAATGCATTAAAGGGACAGTGCACCCAAAAATGAAAATTCTGTCATCAATAACTCACCCAAACCTGTATGAATGTGTTTGTTCTGAACACAAAGGAAGAGATTCTGAAGAAAGTGTAATCAGGCTGTTTTGGGACACCATTGACTTCAATAGACTGCTCTGTTTCCCTCATTCTTCAGAATATCTTCCTTTGTGTTCAGAACAAACACATTCATACAGGTTTGGGTGAGTAAATGATAACAGATATTTTTGGGTGTACTGTCCCTTTAAATTGACATCTCTAAAAATCAGTCTCATTTGATCAAATCGTCTACATTTGATTTGCTGTCAGTAAAGTGTATTATATTAGCCATGATTATTTCTAGAAGTTGTCATGGGCCACTGAGGAACCCAAAGGCACTAGAGTGTGTTCTGTTGGTAGAATAGCGGCGAGGAGAACAGATTCTGATTCGATTGAAGACCTCTGCTGCTCCGAGGCGTTTCTGTGTGTGAGAAACAGACGTGTGTGTTATAGTGAGTGTGTGTGTTATTCAGCTCTCTGTACTCGTCTGATAGATCGTCTGATCCACTGTGTGTGTGTGTGTGTGTGTGTGTGTGTGTGTGTGTGTGTGTGTGTGTGTGTATCTCTCAGCATGATCTCCTGTAAACCCTCATCCAGCTCTGCTCTTACTGTGCTGTTCAAACAACAAGGAGAAATGCTTCATGTTCTAATTATATTAAACTGATTTGTGTGTATTTTTAATATCTAGAATAGAGTATGGTGCTTGATTATAATGTAAGTGTAAATACTACCATGCAAGTTTGTGTCTGGTAAGATTTTTGTTTTAAATTAATTAATACATTTATTTATCAAGGATACATTAAATTGATCAAAAGTGACAGTAAAGACTAAAGTTACAAAATATTTATATTTCAAATAAATGCTGCTCTTTTGAACTTTCTATTCATCTGTGAATCCTGAAAAATAAAATGTATCAGTTTCCACAAACAATATTAATGTTTTCATCATTGATAATAATCATAAATGTTTCTTGCGCAGCATATTATTATGATTTCTGAAGATCATGTGACGCTGAAGACTGCAGTAATGATGCTGAAAATACAGCTTTGATCACAGAAATTAATAAATATTTAGCTGTTTTACATTCTAATAATATTTCACTATTTTTACTGTATTTTTAGTCAAATAAACGCAGCTTTTTTAACAGATTATACTTTATATATATATATATATATATATATATATATATAAATCTGTAAAAAATGTGTGATTCAGTACTGAATGCTGAGACAAAGTACAAAACATATTCCACAATTTATCTGCCATTAATCTTTAAAATAGCAAAATTTTGTGAATTTAATCAGAAATGATTTCTGGAATGTTCTTTACACAAATGTATCATTTTAACGGTTTATTTAATCAGCATTACATTACATTATCATTGAGTCAAATCATCTGACCATTTCATACTTCATATATGTATGATGTACTGTATAAACATAAATGTATACACTATCTGATATTTATGAAAATATTTAAATGTCAAAATATTAGAAATCTAATCTAGATATTTTAGATATCTTCCATTATTATTAAGATCCTATTGTAGCAACATCTGGAAACATAACGGCTGTTACATGTTAACACACATGATGTACAAAGTGGCAAACGTTTGTTGCAGTCAGTGTTGCACAAAGAGATTGTAACATGTCTTCTTGTGTTTGGTTTGATGTTGCTCAGATTGCTCCAGCTCCAGCGCTCAGTGCTCAGTCCAGACTCTGATGTTCCTGATGAGCTTCTGTACGGACGAGCCGGATATCTCTACGCCCTGCTGTACGTCAACAAAGAGATCGGACCGGACACGGTGGACGACGACACCATCGCCAAGGTGCATGTCGTGCTATTCACAATCAACATATGTGTCCCTGGAGTCTTAAGGCGCTGGGGTATATTTGTAGCAATAGCCAACAATACATAGTATGAGTCAAAATTATACATTTATGTTTTATGCCAAAAATCATTAGGATATTAAGATCACGTTCCTGTAAATTTCCTACCGTAAATATATCAAAACTTAATTTTTGATTAGTAATATGCATTGCTAAGAACTTAATTTGAACAACTTTAAAGATGATTTTCTCAATATTTAGATTTTTTTGCACCCTCAGATTCCAGATTTACAAATATTGTCCGATCATAAGAAACCATACATCAATGGAAAGATGATTTATTCAGCTTTCAGATGATGTATAAATCTCAATTTCACAAAATTGACTCTTATGACTGGTTTTGTGCTCCAGGGTCACGTTTGTCTGTATTTATACATGCACATGAAGTAGGGGTGTGCGATATATATCAGGGCTCGACAGTGCGAGCATTTCACTCGCATTTGCGACTAAAAATAGATGTGTGCGAACTGGAAAAAGTATTTAGGAGCATGAGTGCGAATACAATACAAAACAGCCTAACTTATACAGTAGCCTATAACAAACGTATCAATTTATTCAGTTTATTTATGGAAAAATAGCGATACAGCCTCGTATGATTACTGAACTTTAAAAAGGCAACGGTTTCATTTAAATGAGCACAGATGAGAAGAAAGGCGGAGCGAGTGAAGGAGACGCGCTGAATGACGCACATTCGCCACTAGAGGGCGCTGCCGTTACCCCAGTAACCCTGTAAACAAAGCAGCTGGCTACTTTCCTAACTGTGTAAATGATGTTTCACACTCACAGTCGTTTAGATATTCATATTCGCTTTAGTCTTCACAATAGCATCAAATAATTATTACTTAAAGACTTAATGAGCCATTTATTGTCAAACTTTTTTTTCTAACCTAAAACACGGCCTATCCACTGATGTATAATAGAGAACAGTGGGCCTATCTCTATATTGACTGATTCGTTATTATTGTTCAGCAACACTTAACAGGTTCCTTTAGTTAACATGAAAAAAACTATGACTGCATTTATTAATCATGTTCATCTTAATTTCAGCTTTTATTAATATATAATAAAATCAAAAGTTGTCTGTTAATATTATTCAATGCAGCAAACATTAACTAATATGTATTTTTATTAATCAACATTAACAAAGAATATTAACTACTGCTACAATTAGCTATTGCACATTGTTAGTTAATGTTAACCTGCTTTAACTAATGAAAGGGAAGTGGTGTGTGGCCAAGTATGGTGACCCATACTCAGAATTTGTGCTCTGCATTTAACCCATCCAAGTGCACACTCACAGCAGTGGACACACACCCAGAGCAGTGGGCAGCCAATGCTGCAGCACCCGGGGAGCAGTTTGGGGTCCGGTGCCTTGCTCAAGGGTCTCACCTCAGTCGTGGTATTGAGGGTGGAAGAGAGTGCTGGTTATTCACTCCCCCCCACCTACAATTCCTGTCGGACCTGAGACTCGAACCCACGACCTTCGGGTTACAAGTCCAACACTCTATCCATTAGGCCACAACTGCCCTATGGGACCTTATTGTAAGGTGTTACCTATTGTTATTTCGTTCATATGAACAGTCTTTTGCACTCTAATCTTGAAACACTTGTTTACATGATATTTTTGTGTATTTTTTAATAAAGTCTTTTAGTGATGATCTTTAATAAAGTTATTTAACCTGTTAGGAGGACAACACTTTTCACTTAGAAATTATATGTTGTGATAAAAAAAAAAACATACGGGACAAAAGCTTTAATGACTATTGTGAAAATTTTAAACCGTCACATACCTAATGTACATAGTTTAATAGGACTATAACTAATTAGCCTATTAAATAGAGTCTGAAGCAAAATTATTTAAAAACCTTGTGTACTTTCTGTATTCTGATCAATTAAATAATTGTGCTTGTAAATTACTTTTTATATCCCCGTATTAAGCTAAAACTCCTAATTTGAAAAATTTGCATTGCGCCCCTAAATTTTTTTCATGCGCTCCTTAATTTTGCAACTTAGGAGCACATGTGCTCCTTGGGAAAAAGGTCAGCGTCAAGCCCTGTATATCGTCTGTGATAATATCGTAATTGTTGTTTTAACGATGTGCGATTTTGACATTATTGAGTATTTTGCAAAAACCATTCAAAACACCCCAAATTCAAGACATGGAGGCAGAAAATGTATATATTTATACCACTTCATATAATTAATCAATTTCACACAAAGAGTGCCGTTTTTCTCCAAATATTACCATGGTTACAAATGTGATATTGATTTTTTACAACAGTTCAATAATCAAGAAGTTAATATTAATAGACTTATGTTTTAGACACCATATTTCCTGTTTTTGCACTTTTTCGCCAACAAAAAATAACTCCAAACACAGCTACAGCACTGTTTTGTGTCTCTGAGCAACATGACAGTGATTCGTTCCTGAATGAATCAACTGTTTAAATGACTCGGTTCAGTCACAATGACTCGGTTCAGTCACAATGACTCGGTTCAGTCACAATGACTCGGTTCAGTCACAATGACTCGGTTCAGTCACAATGACTCGGTTCAATCACAATGACTCGGTTCAGTCACAATGACTCGGTTCAGTCACAATGACTCGGTTCACTCACAATGACTCGGTTCAGTCACAATGACTCGGTTCACTCACAATGACTCGATTCAATCACAATGACTCGGTTCACTCACAATGACTCGGTTCAGTCACAATGACTCGGTTCAATCACAATGACTCGGTTCACTCACAATAACTCGGTTCACTCACAATGACTCGGTTCACTCACAATGACTCGGTTCAGTCACAATGACTCACTTATTAACAGTGACTTGCTGCCACCTGCTGGAGGTTTTAATTTCACATTCAAAGTATCTTATTATTTAAATAATTTCAAATATCAGTATTCAATGTGTTATGTTTAATGCATCAAAACATTCTTTATGTATTTGTAACTGCAGGTTAAATGCATTCATGTCCTGCATTAAACCGTGTGTAAACTCATCTAAACACTCTTCAGACGCCGCTTCTGTGTCGAGTTCATTTGCTCGTAACAGCCCAGATGTCTTATTATTATAATTCACTGATTAAATGTAAGAATTTGACTCAAAAGATAATGGACACTTTTTGAAAAATGGCTTTACAAAGATAAAAATGCCAAAATCAGTTTAAACTTATTGGAAAAGATTAATTTCTAATCAGTGTGAACTGACCAGCACAGAATATGAAGAATATCAAAAACTTTATGAGTCAGCTGTCCACAGTATAGTCCTTAAGATACCAGCACAATAACACACTCAGCTAAAAATCATCTAATTCCCAGAAAATATTGAGATATTTTTTTTTATTAATATCGCACATCCCTAACATGAAGCATAATAACCAGTAAAACTTGCATTGATAAAAATACACAATGCATCCATTGATAAAGCTGCTGGTGTTCCTCAGTTTGCTCACATCTCTGGAGTGTGTTATGCATTAATCATCTGACCCGTACTGTAAGTGTTTAGCCTCTCGTGGGCTGCTTTACTGTACGTCATACATTACAGTCTTCATTCGCTGGCCGGCGTCCAGTTTCTCAGTGTGTGTGTGCAGACGAGAGGAGCGAGATGAAGGAGAGTAATGAAACAATATGAAACATTCGTTAACAAAACTTGACTTTGTGAAACCTAATACATATTTTTGATTACACAAAGATGCACGATAACTTGATTTTGTGAGTCGTACCTGTCTTTATAGCATAGTAAACACACCCGAACACTAACTCCAGAAGACACATATGATAATAGTCTTTTTGTTGACTGCATTGGATTTTATTGCATCTGAGAATAGATAGTTTGATGGCAGCTTCAGATGCTTCTTTGACATCCAGTCTTCATCTCAGCAGGCCACATCGTGAATATCATTGCTCTCTCTGCTTTTTATGCATCTTCATTTACTTTAATAGCAGCATTTGCTTTTTAGAATCAGTCACCGACTATTTCTGAATGTTTTGGTCAAAATATAGCTCTAGCTTTGAGGTGGTTGAGATGAAAGGTTTATTGTGTGATTTGTACACATTGGAGGGCCGTTAAAGGAGAAATGTGTCTCAGCAATGGATGCTCTGCAGTGAATGGGTGCCGTCAGAATGAGAGCTGATAAAAACATCACAATAATCCACACCACTCCAGTCCATCAGTTAACATCTGGAGAAGACAAAAGATGAAACAAATCCAGCATTAAGACGTTTTTAACTAAATATGAGTCCATAATAACTCTTCCTCCAGTGAAAAAGTGTTCTGGTGTGAATCAGGAGAGAAATCTGCATCAGATCAAAACAGCTCTAAACTAATATGTGTCTGGATTTTGATGTGAGAGACGACAGCAGATTCACTGGAAAACTCACTTTTGTCTTCTCAAGATGTTAAGTGATGCCCGGTGTTCTGGTCCATCGCCTGAAATAGCCTCCGTGACATTAACTGCAGATGTGATTTACTCAGAATCAGGCTTTGAATCTCCTCTCTGCTGCAGTCTCCTCTCTCTGTCTATCACGTCTTCGTTGATCTGTCGTCTTCTGCTTCATGACGCAGCTCTTTCACGGGTTAATGTTTCAGCGCTGGATGAGTTCTGTAGTGAGCAGTGCATGAGTGTCTCTGAACCGCAGAGAAGGAGATTCACATTGCATTTACACATTTCAGACAGACACCGCTAAAAGCTTTTAATGGGTGTGTTTGTTTATGTGAGTTTTTGATTTGGGTTTTATTGGATTTTGTTTGTTTTCTGATTTAGGGGTTATTTTTTTTGGGGGGGGGGGGGTTGATTTAGTGATTTGTTGGGTTTTTTGATTCATGTGTTAATTTTTTTTTTTTTTTTTTTGATTCAGGTGTTCATTTTTGTTGGTTTTTTTGATTCAGGTGTTAATTTTTTGTTGTTTTTTGATTCAGGTGTTAATTTTTTTTTTTTTTTTTTTTGTTCAGGTGTTAATTTTTGTTGTGTTTTTTGATTCAGGTGTTAATTTTTGTTGTGTTTTTGATTCAGGTGTTAATTTCTGTTGGGTTTTTTGATTCAGGTGTTAATTTTTTGTTGTGTTTTTTGATTCAGGTGTTAATTTTTGTTGGTTTTTTTGATTCAGGTGTTAATTTTTGTTGGTTTTTTTGATTCAGGTGTTAATTTTTTGTAGTTTTTTTTTTATTCAGGTGTTAATTTTTGTTGTTTTTTTTATTCAGGTGTTAATTTTTGTTGTTTTTTTTTATTCAGGTGTTAATTTTTGTTGTTTTTTTTTATTCAGGTGTTAATTTTTGTTGTTTTTTGATTCAGGTGTTAATTTCTGTTGTGTTTTTTGATTCAGGTGTTAATTTTTGTTGTTTTTTGATTCAGGTGTTAATTTCTGTTGTGTTTTTTGATTCAGGTGTTAATTTCTGTTGTGTTTTTGATTCAGGTGTTAATTTCTGTTGTGTTTTTGGATTCAGGTGTTAATTTCTGTTGTGTTTTTTGATTCAGGTGTTAATTTTTGTTGTTTTTTGATTCAGGTGTTAATTTCTGTTGTGTTTTTTGATTCAGGTGTTAATTTTTGTTGTTTTTTGATTCAGGTGTTAATTTCTGTTGTGTTTTTTGATTCAGGTGTTAATTTCTGTTGTGTTTTTGATTCAGGTGTTAATTTTTGTTGTGTTTTTGATTCAGGTGTTAATTTCTGTTGGGTTTTTTGATTCAGGTGTTAATTTTTGTTGTGTTTTTGATTCAGGTGTTAATTTCTGTTGTGTTTTTGATTCAGGTGTTAATTTTTGTTGTGTTTTTGATTCAGGTGTTAATTTCTGTTGTGTTTTTTGATTCAGGTGTTAATTTTTGTCGTTTTTTGATTCAGGTGTTAATTTTTGTTGGTTTTTTTGATTCAGGTGTTAATTTCTGTTGGGTTTTTTGATTCAGGTGTTAATTTTTGTTGTTTTTTGATTCAAGTGTTAATTTTTTGTTGTGTTTTTTGATTCAGGTGTTAATTTTTGTTGTTTTTTTTTATTCAGGTGTTAATTTTTGTTGGTTTTTTTGATTCAGGTGTTAATTTTTTGTAGTTTTTTTTTTTATTCAGGTGTTAATTTTTGTTGTTTTTTTTATTCAGGTGTTAATTTTTGTTGTTTTTTTTTATTCAGGTGTTAATTTTTGTTGTTTTTTTTATTCAGGTGTTAATTTTTGTTGTTTTTTGATTCAGGTGTTAATTTCTGTTGTGTTTTTTGATTCAGGTGTTAATTTTTATTTTTATTTTTTGATTCAGGTGTTAATTTCTGTTGTGTTTTTTGATTCAGGTGTTAATTTTTGTTGTTTTTTGATTCAGGTGTTAATTTCTGTTGTGTTTTTTGATTCAGGTGTTAATTTCTGTTGTGTTTTTTGATTCAGGTGTTAATTTCTGTTGTGTTTTTGATTCAGGTGTTAATTTCTGTTGTGTTTTTTGATTCAGGTGTTAATTTCTGTTGTGTTTTTTGATTCAGGTGTTAATTTTTGTTGTTTTTTGATTCAGGTGTTAATTTCTGTTGTGTTTTTTGATTCAGGTGTTAATTTTTGTTGTTTTTTGATTCAGGTGTTAATTTCTGTTGTGTTTTTTGATTCAGGTGTTAATTTCTGTTGTGTTTTTGATTCAGGTGTTAATTTTTGTTGTGTTTTTGATTCAGGTGTTAATTTCTGTTGGGTTTTTTGATTCAGGTGTTAATTTTTGTTGTGTTT
>CM041807.1:14392893-14402893 GCA_023376895.1 Aspiorhynchus laticeps
AATCATTAATGGAAGCATTAAAGAATAGCATATGATTCTCATCCTTGTTTATATGCCTGTTGTACCTGGCAGTGAAGCATCTGTTAATTTGATGTTATGTTAACAAATTGTTAATTAAGAGCATTCATCTTGGGTCCGCTCCACAGGTTTCTGAAGTCTTTGTGCAGCGCTTGAGAATCATAACCCATCACAGACGTGTGTTTGCATGATGAATGCATTGCTGAATAATATTCCTTTAAACTAATCTCTAGGCCTATCACTAATTACAGCTGCACATGATGAGTTTTAAGCAGATTGATCCACAGATGCATGCTTGATTGTTGTAGTTTTGTTATGCTGCGTTTAATTTATGCAAAATGTCAATAACAACAGTAACCTGAGCTTACTGGTATCTTTGTTGTTGTTCTTTTAATTAATTATTTAATTTATAAGGATAATGTGCAACAAATGAATGCAGATTTTATAGAATCTGGTTTTGCTTAAAGGAATAGTTCACCCAAAAATGAGCATGTGTTCACCTTCGGTCCATCTCAGATCAGGATGAGTTTGTTTCTTCATCAGATTTGTATAAATGTGTCTCTGCATCAGTGTCTCAGCAATAGATGCTCTGCAGTGAATGGGTGCCGTCAGAATGAGAGTCTGATAAAAACATCACAATAATCCACACCACTCCAGTCCATCAGTTAACATCTGGAGAAGACAAAAGATGAAACAAATCCAGCATGAAGATGTTTTTAAACCTTCTTAGTCTTCCAGGGTCCGTATTTATCAAGCCTCTAAGAATTACTCTCAAGAACACTGCTAAGAATTGACTTAAGTGAAAAAATTATTGGCTGAAAGCTGCGCTTAAAAGTTAGTTATCAAGCATCTCAGTCGTAATTTAAGTGAAGTGTAGGACTAAACCTGAAGTGTCAGTTTAGAGATGATTCACGACACAAACGGGATTTTGTATGACGACATACACATGGACCAATCACTGAATATATTTCCTTATTTAAGAATATTCTCAGATGAATTCACATTAAATGGTTAAATTCCTAATAGGAGTTTACATTCAACACACATTTGACAATAAATAATTTTCAAGAGAATACATTATGGCAAGGAAACGAAGCGTCATCACAACCTTCAATTGAGGGTGCTTATAGACGAAAGTATCGTGTATCGACGATAGTCAAAGATATCGCCTGTTGCTGATGCCTTTGACGACAGCGAGACGATTATTATCCGTCAGAAATAGTCTATGTGCCTATCTTTAGTGATGCAGCGCGGAGAGCCGCTTCAGAAACGTGCCACGGCGCGGCTGATCAGCTCCGCAGACGTGTGTAGTGTAAATAAGGGGTAAGAGATTCATTCATCATACAGTGTAGATCGCATAATACTAGACTGAAGTCAATTATGACGTTCTTTGGTAATGTAAATGTTCTTTGCTCGTTTTGAATAACTGAGGAAATGTAACCGTTTGATTAATTTGATTTGATTTGATTAACTTTATTAATCCCAAAGGGAAATTCACATGTCACAGCAGCTCACCACAAGAAATAGATAAAAGAGAAGATACTGCACAATACGGTATTTCATACAGCCCCCCTAGTTTCAGGCATCATAGTACACTCTACACCATGTTATACAAATACAATGTAAAATAATACATCAGTCATCTAATATGACATTGATTATATAACCTAATGGCTGTTGGTAAAAATGACTTTTTATATCGTTCCTTATGGCATCGGGGCTGAATTAATCTTGAGCTAAAAGTACTCACACATGCTTGAACTGTTCCATGAAGAGGATGACAATCTTGTTTCATTATACTGACCAATTTATCAGTCATTCTATCCTGTGCTATCACATCAATAGTGGGCAACACACAACCCACCACAGAACCTGCCTTTTTTATCAGCTTATTGAGTTTATTCTTCTCCTTCTCTAACAATCCCCCTCCCCAACAGGTGACAGCATACAAGATCACAGATGATACCACAGAATCATAAAAGGTGCCTGACACACTCCAAAGGATCTCAGTCGCCTTAATAAATGAATGCGACTCTGACCCTTCTTATAAACCTGTACTGTATTGTCAGACCAATCCAGCTTGTTATTGAAATATACACCCAGATACTTATATGACGTGACAATCTCAATTTCTGACTCTTGTATATTCACTGGCACCACTTTGTGAGGATATTTACTAAAATCAACCACAATTTCCTTGGTCTTACTAGCATTAAGCCTAAGACCATTCGTTTCACACCAGTCCACAAAACTCTTTAAAAGCTCCCTGTCCCAAAGTGCTCGTTGTCAAACATTTCAAGAACAGATTTGCGCACGTCTCTGTCTCCTCAGCACCATCACAAGCCCCTGCTGGCAACTCCTAACCACTTGAGAGACCTCTCCAGCTGTCTTAAATAACTGTGAGAGTAAGATTGATTCTTAGCTGTAAGATATTTGATAACTTGCTTTTATACTTAAGTTTGAAAGTAGGAGTAAATTTCATGAATTCTCAGCACTTAAGACTAAAATGGCACTATGAGAAGCTTGATAAATACAGGCCCTGAAAACAATCCAGTGTTTTTTTTTGTCTGAAGGCTTTGTTCCATTAATTTCTTATCTTGAAAATAGTTGATTGTGCAGCTGTAGATGCACACAAATGTGTTTTTTTCCCCAGCCGCCTCGCTTTTCCATCAGGTAGCGTTTTCTGTCACATACAATACGTTTTCAATTAAATTTGATGGATGCAGTGTTCAGGCATCTATTCAAGCAAAACCTGAAAAACTGCAGGTGGAAATAGTTCATTTTTTCATTCCTTAAAAATAGCTGCCTCTGTTCTTATATTAGCTCAAGTGAACAGCTGTAAGATTGATTAGAGGTCCGCAGAGGTGATAAATAATTGATCTTGAACTTTAAGATGTTGATCTGTAAACTGAATTAGTGGCGACGGATGCCGGGCGTTTAGCCCAGAGCCACACAAATGCATCGGCTCACATTTTTAGGACGCTGAGTTTAATGCAGACTCGGCACCCTTCTGTCCTCTGTGTGACACATAACACAATTAAGTTTAATATTGAACCCCGTTAGTGAAGTCTTAATTACATCAGTGTTTAAAGATGCAGATCTGTAATTATGACCCCAAGCAAAGAATCAAGCTGAAAAAAAATACTTATTTAAAAAGCAAAATTAAACTTTTATTCATCAGGGATGCATTAAATTGATCAAAATTGAGATTAAAGACAGTTACAATGTTACAAATAAATGCTGTTCTTTTGTACTTTCTATTCAACTGTAAATCCTGATATAGAGTAAATATTACAGTAGAAAGCTTGTGCTACTTGATCTGACAGCAGTGATTCATAATTATATTTGAAAAATAAAATGCTGTCCGTATGTTGCAGATAAGATTCATTCATTCTTTGTGGTAAATATCATATTTTATTGTGCTTCAAATGTTCCAAAAGGCTTTTTGCAAGCACAGATTGTCTTTAAAGTGGTTCTTTATAAGCAATGTGTGATATATCACATATATATCACCCGGTATTAGAATTGTTTTTATTTGTTTGTATCAATCAGTCAATATTAGTTAGTTAAGTTGGATATTTAATAAAGTGCTTTCTCATCTTTTGTTATCTTTGAATGCTTGGTTAATATTTTAAAACCACTAATAATTTAATAACACTAATAAATGTAATCTTTATTAAATCTTAAAATGAATATCCCTTTTCTATACCGTATGTTATTATGTTGTGAAGCCTGAATTCTGTTGCTGTATTTGCAAAGTCAATTTAGCTTTTATTGTTGTATTTATCAGTTATTTATTGATTGTAGCATGACAGTAATGATTTGCTTGTTGGTAATGCTCAAGATTGGTGCATCTTTCTGTTGTGTGAATGAGTAATTTTAAACTATCTGTCAATATTTCAAATCTTTTTGGCTGCATTGAAAGTTTGGTCCAAAATATGGTTCATTTGAGTAAAAAAATCACCCTTTTAAAGCAATTGCATAGATATTAAGATGTTTGGATATTGATGTTTGGGTTTTTGTGTCATAAAGCAGCCTGGCATACCTGAGAACCCAGTCAATACTTCTTCAAAAAGCATCCCAGGATGCAACATCAAGTCCAGCATTAGCATACATCTTCACAGCTTCCTATGTTGGATAATCCTCATGCTAGCGCATCCTCTGGAGCCTCGTAAGACACCATATTCAGTCGGCTCCTATGTAAGCTACATCTTTACGGACCATTTCCACACTGTACAGTGAAAAGCAGAGGCGAAAAGCACTAAAACGGCAGTAGTGAATGATCTCCGCTACCAGAGACGTTCACGGTGGTTTCTGAATGACTGCTGGCTGTTTAGAAGCAAACCCCGGAGGATTGTGAGGTAATAGAGCTTGACGGCGGTGAAGTTCGGCAGGTTTATGACTAGCTCAGCACTTACGTTAAACATCGCAGGATAACAGCGTTCTCTGAGAGGAGGGTTTGTTTGGGTGCAGTGGGAGAGCTTTCTGTGTGCTGTAACTCAGTGTTGTGTGAGGAGGAAGGCTCTCTTTTGCTCTTCTCCAGCCTCTGGCGACAGGAGCGCTCTGTTCGGGGATCTGTCATCTCCACAGGAACGTTTTAGTCTCCAGCAAACGCAGCGTCAGGCTGTCTGAACTGCTTCAGTGTGGAATACACAACTATAACAAAATACTTCATACATTTATCGAAGAAAATGCGCCTGCTGCTAACCGGCCATTCGTAAACAATAACACATGTAATGTGTATAAATAACTAAACTTTTGTGTAGGTTATAGGCTATTTTGAGAGATTAATCGGCTAACGGAATGCTAAGCTAGTATGTTGAGTAGTATAATTGAACATGTGTTGGGTATAGGCTAAGCTAACAGATTAATCAGCTAACGGAATGCTAAGCTAGTATGTTGAGTAGTATAATTGAACATGTGTTGGGTATAGGCTAAGCTAACAGATTAATCGGCTAACGGAATGCTAAGCTAATATGTTGAGTAGTATAATTGAACATGTGTTGGGTATAGGCTAAGCTAACAGATTAATCGGCTAACGGAATGCTAAGCTAATATGTTGAGTAGTATAATTGAACATGTGTTGGGTATAGGCTAAGCTAACAGATTAATCGGCTAACGGAATGCTAAGCTAATATGTTGAGTAGTATAATTGAACATGTGTTGGGTATAGGCTAAGCTAACAGATTAATCGGCTAACGGAATGCTAAGCTAGTATGTTGAGTAGTATAATTGAACGTGTGTTGGGTATAGGCTAAGCTAACAGATTAATCAGCTAACGGAATGCTAAGCTAATATGTTGAGTAGTATAATTGAACGTGTTGGGTATAGGCTAAGCTAACAGATTAATCGGCTAACGGAATGCTAAGCTAATATGTTGAGTAGTATAATTGAACGTGTTGGGTATGAGCTAAGCTAACAGATTAATCGGCTAACGGAATGCTAAGCTAGTATGTTGAGTAGTATAATTGAACGTGTTGGGTATGAGCTAAGCTAACAGATTAATCAGCTAACGGAATGCTAAGCTAGTATGTTGAGTAGTATAATTGAACATGAGTTGGGTATGAGCTAAGCTAACAGATTAATCAGCTAACGGAATGCTAAGCTAGTATGTTGAGTAGTATAATTGAACGTGTTGGGTATGAGCTAAGCTAACAGATTAATCAGCTAACGGAATGCTAAGCTAGTATGGTGAGTAGTATAATTGAACATGTGTTGGGTATGAGCTAAGCTAACAGATTAATCAGCTAACGGAATGCTAAGCTAATATGTTGAGTAGTATAATTGAACATGTGTTGGGTATGAGCTAAGCTAACAGATTAATCGGCTAACGGAATGCTAAGCTAGTATGTTGAGTAGTATAATTGAACGTGTTGGGTATAGGCTAAGCTAACAGATTAATCGGCTAACGGAATGCTAAGCTAGTATGTTGAGTAGTATAATTGAACATGTGTTGGGTATAGGCTAAGCTAACAGATTAATCGGCTAACGGAATGCTAAGCTAGTATGTTGAGTAGTATAATTGAACATGTGTTGGGTATAGGCTAAGCTAACAGATTAATCAGCTAACGGAATGCTAAGCTAATATGTTGAGTAGTATAATCGAATATTTGTTGGGTATGAGCTAAGCTAACAGATTAATCGGCTAACGGAATGCTAAGCTAGTATGGTGGGTAGTATAATTGAACGTGTGTTGGGTATGAGCTAAGCTAACAGATTAATCAGCTAACGGAATGCTAAGCTAGTTTGTTGAGTAGTATAATTGAACATGTGTTGGGTATGAGCTAAGCTAACAGATTAATCAGCTAACGGAATGCTAAGCTAGTATGTTGAGTAGTATAATTGAACGTGTGTTGGGTATAGGCTAAGCTAACAGATTAATCAGCTAACGGAATGCTAAGCTAATATGTTGAGTAGTATAATTGAACGTGTGTTGGGTATAGGCTAAGCTAACAGATTAATCAGCTAACGGAATGCTAAGCTAATATGTTGAGTAGTATAATTGAACGTGTGTTGGGTATAGGCTAAGCTAACAGATTAATCAGCTAACGGAATGCTAAGCTAATATGTTGAGTAGTATAATTGAACGTGTGTTGGGTATAGGCTAAGCTAACAGATTAATCGGCTAACGGAATGCTAAGCTAGTATGGTGGGTAGTATAATTGAACGTGTGTTGGGTATGAGCTAAGCTAACAGATTAATCAGCTAACGGAATGCTAAGCTAATATGTTGAGTAGTATAATTGAACATGTGTTGGGTATAGGCTAAGCTAACAGATTAATCAGCTAACGGAATGCTAAGCTAGTATGTTGAGTAGTATAATTGAACGTGTGTTGGGTATAGGCTAAGCTAACAGATTAATCAGCTAACGGAATGCTAAGCTAATATGTTGAGTAGTATAATTGAACATGTGTTGGGTATGAGCTAAACTAACAGATTAATCAGCTAACGGAATGCTAAGCTAGTATGGTGAGTAGTATAATTGAACGTGTGTTGGGTATGAGCTAAGCTAACAGATTAATCGGCTAACGGAATGCTAAGCTAATATGTTGAGTAGTATAATTGAACATGTGTTGGGTATGAGCTAAGCTAACAGATTAATCAGCTAACGGAATGCTAAGCTAGTATGGTGAGTAGTATAATTGAACGTGTGTTGGGTATGAGCTAAGCTAACAGATTAATCAGCTAACGGAATGCTAAGCTAATATGTTGAGTAGTATAATTGAACGTGTGTTGGGTATAGGCTAAGCTAACAGATTAATCAGCTAACGGAATGCTAAGCTAATATGTTGAGTAGTATAATTGAACATGTGTTGGGTATGAGCTAAGCTAACAGATTAATCAGCTAACGGAATGCTAAGCTAGTATGGTGAGTAGTATAATTGAACATGTGTTGGGTATGAGCTAAGCTAACAGATTAATCAGCTAACGGAATGCTAAGCTAGTATGTTGAGTAGTATAATTGAACATGTGTTGGGTATAGGCTAAGCTAACAGATTAATCAGCTAACGGAATGCTAAGCTAGTATGGTGAGTAGTATAATTGAACGTGTGTTGGGTATGAGCTAAGCTAACAGATTAATCGGCTAACGGAATGCTAAGCTAGTATGTTGAGTAGTATAATTGAACATGTGTTGGGTATAGGCTAAGCTAACAGATTAATCAGCTAACGGAATGCTAAGCTAGTATGGTGAGTAGTATAATTGAACATGTGTTGGGTATAGGCTAAGCTAACAGATTAATCAGCTAACGGAATGCTAAGCTAGTATGTTGAGTAGTATAATTGAACATGTGTTGGGTATGAGCTAAGCTAACAGATTAATCAGCTAACGGAATGCTAAGCTAATATGTTGAGTAGTATAATTGAACATGTGTTGGGTATAGGCTAAGCTAACAGATTAATCAGCTAACGGAATGCTAAGCTAGTATGTTGAGTAGTATAATTGAACATGTGTTGGGTATAGGCTAAGCTAACAGATTAATCAGCTAACGGAATGCTAAGCTAATATGTTGAGTAGTATAATTGAACATGTGTTGGGTATAGGCTAAGCTAACAGATTAATCAGCTAACGGAATGCTAAGCTAGTATGGTGAGTAGTATAATTGAACATGTGTTGGGTATAGGCTAAGCTAACAGATTAATCGGCTAACGGAATGCTAAGCTAGTATGTTGAGTAGTATAATTGAACATGTGTTGGGTATGAGCTAAGCTAACAGATTAATCAGCTAACGGAATGCTAAGCTAATATGTTGAGTAGTATAATTGAACATGTGTTGGGTATAGGCTAAGCTAACAGATTAATCAGCTAACGGAATGCTAAGCTAGTATGTTGAGTAGTATAATTGAACATGTGTTGGGTATAGGCTAAGCTAACAGATTAATCGGCTAACGGAATGCTAAGCTAATATGTTGAGTAGTATAATTGAACATGTGTTGGGTATAGGCTAAGCTAACAGATTAATCAGCTAACGGAATGCTAAGCTAGTATGTTGAGTAGTATAATTGAACATGTGTTGGGTATAGGCTAAGCTAACAGATTAATCAGCTAACGGAATGCTAAGCTAATATGTTGAGTAGTATAATTGAACGTGTGTTGGGTATAGGCTAAGCTAACAGATTAATCAGCTAACGGAATGCTAAGCTAATATGTTGAGTAGTATAATTGAACATGTGTTGGGTATGAGCTAAGCTAACAGATTAATCGGCTAACGGAATGCTAAGCTAATATGTTGAGTAGTATAATTGAACGTGTGTTGGGTATAGGCTAAGCTAACAGATTAATCAGCTAACGGAATGCTAAGCTAATATGTTGAGTAGTATAATTGAACATGTGTTGGGTATGAGCTAAGCTAACAGATTAATCAGCTAACGGAATGCTAAGCTAATATGTTGAGTAGTATAATTGAACATGTGTTGGGTATGAGCTAAGCTAACAGATTAATCGGCTAACGGAATGCTAAGCTAGTATGGTGAGTAGTATAATTGAACATGTGTTGGGTATGAGCTAAGCTAACAGATTAATCGGCTAACGGAATGCTAAGATAATATGTTGAGTAGTATAATTGAACGTGTGTTGGGTATGAGCTAAGCTAACAGATTAATCGGCTAACGGAATGCTAAGCTAGTATGGTGAGTAGTATAATTGAACATGTGTTGGGTATGAGCTAAGCTAACAGATTAATCGGCTAACGGAATGCTAAGCTAGTATGGTGAGTAGTATAATTGAACATGTGTTGGGTATGAGCTAAGCTAACAGATTAATCGGCTAACGGAATGCTAAGATAATATGTTGAGTAGTATAATTGAACATGTGTTGGGTATGAGCTAAGCTAACAGATTAATCAGCTAACGGAATGCTAAGCTAGTATGTTGAGTAGTATAATTGAACATGTGTTGGGTATGAGCTAAGCTAACAGATTAATCGGCTAACGGAATGCTAAGCTAATATGTTGAGTAGTATAATTGAACGTGTTGGGTATGAGCTAAGCTAACAGATTAATCAGCTAACGGAATGCTAAGCTAGTATGTTGAGTAGTATAATTGAACGTGTGTTGGGTATGAGCTAAGCTAACAGATTAATCAGCTAACGGAATGCTAAGCTAGTATGTTGAGTAGTATAATTGAACGTGTTGGGTATGAGCTAAGCTAACAGATTAATCGGCTAACGGAATGCTAAGCTAATATGTTGAGTAGTATAATTGAACGTGTTGGGTATGAGCTAAGCTAACAGATTAATCGGCTAACGGAATGCTAAGCTAGTATGTTGAGTAGTATAATTGAACGTGTTGGGTATGAGCTAAGCTAACAGATTAATCGGCTAACGGAATGCTAAGCTAATATGTTGAGTAGTATAATTGAACGTGTTGGGTATGAGCTAAGCTAACAGATTAATCGGCTAACGGAATGCTAAGCTAGTATGTTGAGTAGTATAATTGAACGTGTGTTGGGTATGAGCTAAGCTAACAGATTAATCAGCTAACGG
>CM041807.1:14407893-14437893 GCA_023376895.1 Aspiorhynchus laticeps
GTTTCAGTTGAAATAATCAAATTGCTTGTATCACATTCTGATTACTATTTATTTATTTATTGCCAAACACCTTAGTTGTTTGGAATTTGCTTTGGTGAGCTCATCAACAATAATAACAAACATTAAAATACAAACATAAATACATACACAGCTATATATGTCCCATCAATTATAAGGAGTGAAATACAGACACCAGAGGAATTAAGAGCGTGAACAATCCTACAATAAGTGCTGTTCAGAAACCGTGTGGACTTGGTTTTAATTGCTCTAAGGCGTCTGCCTGAAGGAAGAGGTGTCTGGCTGGATGTAAAGGAATAAATATATATTTGAAAAAATAAATTTGTTTATTAAGGCTGTGAATCAGTTAAAATTGATTGTTTCAGTTGAAATAATCAAATTGCTTGTATCACATTCTGATTACTAATTTAATCAATCTGATGATAAATTATGAATTTTAGAGTTAGGTGACATGAATCCCATCCATCCTTCCTTCCATCCTTCCTTCCTTCCATCCTTCCTTCCTTCCATCCATCCTCCATCCTTCCATCCTTCCATCCTTCCTTCCTTCCTTCCTTCCTTCCATCCATCCATCCATCCATCCATCCTTCCATCCATCCATCCATCTATCCATCCATCCATCCATCTATCCATCCATCCATCCATCCATCCATCCATCCATCCTTCCTTCCATCCATCCATCCTTCCATCCATCCATCCTTCCATCTATCCTTCCATCCATCCATCCATCCATCCTTCCATCCATCCATCCATCCATCTATCTATCCATCCATCCATCCATCCATCCTTCCTTCCTTCCTTCCATCCATCATCCTTCCATCCATCCATCCATCCTTCCTTCCTTCCATCCATCATCCTTCCATCCATCCATCCTTCCATCCATCCTTCCATCTATCCTTCCATCCTTCCATCCATCCTTCCATCCAGCCAGCCATCCATCCATCCGTCCATCCTTCCATCCATCCATCCATCCATCCATCCTTCTTTCCATCCATCTATCCATCCTTCCAACCATCCATCCATCCATCCTTCCATACTTCTTTCCGTCCATCCATCCTTCCATCCATCCTTCCATCTATCCATCCATCCATCCATCCTTCCAACCATCCATCCATCCATCCTTCCATACTTCCATCATTCCTTCCTTCTTTCCTTCCTCTGATGATTTTATGAATAAATGAAGCAAAAATATCCGTTAAAACAATAGATTTGTGCTCTTCACTCGTCTTATTCTCTTTGGAGATTGTGAAGAACTAGACATGCTTTAGGGCTTTGCATGGACAGACACACTTCACTTTTATGATAAAGCTTGTACTTTGTGTTCCAAATGATGATTTCCTTTTGTATTAATTTATTTGATTTGTTTCTAGTTTGCTGAATGGTGTCTAGACTACGGGACCCACGGCTGTCGTATTCCTGACCGGCCTTATTCCCTTTTTGAAGGTAAATTGATCATCATGTCTCTGATAAAATATCTTCAAATTGTACTCTTCAATACTCTCAGAAAGTAATGGGTTCAATCTAATATTACATTTAAACTTTACTCATTAAATGAATGAAATAATCATGCAATCTTTGGTTGTAGCATGGTTTATTGTGTTTCTAGCTAAGGTCAGTTATGTAGTGTTTCCAGCCTGTTCTCATCATTAAAGTACTCCGTCTCAGTCTACATTACACATAATCAGTTTCTCTCGTTCTCTGGAGGGAAATAAGAGACACAGATCAGTTTTTTATTGAATTTTGTGTAGCTTATTTAAAACAGCTTATATTGTGTATTTATGTAGTCTATATAATCCTTTATGTACAAAGGTTTGGGGTTGGTAAATATATTTTTTAAAGTATCTTCTGCTCACCAAGACCGCATTTATTTGATCAAAAATACAGTAAAACAGTAATATTGTGAAATATTATTAGAATTTCAAATAGCTATTTTCTATGTGATTGTATGGAAATAATCTTATAAAATATAAATCTTTTGTCACATTATAAATACATTTACTGACACTTGATCAATTTAATGCATCTTTGCTGAAAATAAATATCAATTTACTTCAAAAAGAAAAAACTTTGGAACAGTAGTTTTTTTATCCTTCAAAAATAAATAAATAATAATTAAGAGTTTTAAATATATATATTTCTGTGGTAAGATTGTAATTTTCTTTGCAGCTTGCTGCTAAAACTTATTAAAGCAATACTATTTAAGCTATAAGTTAGAATAAGCAGTAGTATTGAGCTGTGGTGCTCATGTGAGCAATGTGGGTTTGAATCTGACTCGCAACATTTTACGTCTCTTCATCATCCGCTCGAAACTCTGTTCTTTAGTAAACATCAAAAGACCAAAAATATTCAGCACATGTGCTTCGACATATTGTGCTGCTGTATGTGAGCAACACAAGTTCTAATCCGGCTCGCAACATTTCCTGATTCCTCTCTCTCCTTATATTTCTCTGCCGTCTTTCCACAATAAAAAGTGGCCAAAATATAATAGCAGAAAGCCAAAATCCATTTGTTTTCACAACTTGATGGTGTTCGTGTAACTCTACTTGATGTTTTTGCTTGACCTTCTGTCCAGTCATCTGAATCCCCCCCGAGGCTTCACACACTCGGCATCTATAGTGATTTATCTGCTGCTTTACCGTGCTGTTGTCATGGCAACCCGCTTCCTGCTCGCAGACTCTCATTAAAAGTCACACTCTGATTGGCCGCTCGAGTCTCTGTAGTTAGCGGTCGGTGATGGTCATACTCCCACAACACACGACATTCCCCCCCGCAGCCCAGCATACCTTCACAAACAGACGGCTGCATATTAATCAGCATCATGAAGTTGTTTTATTATTCTAATCCTAGTGTGCTTTTGAAGTGATCAAAAATCAAGTTTGCAGAACATGTCCTCATCCTCAGGCCATCCAAGTTTTTTCTTCATCAGGTTTGTAGAAATGTGTCTCTGCATCAGTGTCTCAGCAATGGATGCTCTGCAGTGAATGGGTGCCGTCAGAATGAGAGTCTGATAAAAACATCACAATAATCCACAGCACTCCAGTCCATCAGTTAACATCTGGAGAAGACAAAAGCTGAAACAAATCCAGCATTAAGATGTTTTTAACTAAAATATGAGTTCATAATCCATAATAACAGTTCCTCCAGTGAAAAAGTGTTCTGGTCTGAATCAGGAGAGAAATCTGCATCAGATCAAGCAGCGTTTACAAGACAAAACAACTCTAAACTAATATGTGTCTGGATTTTGATGTGAGCGACAACAGCAGATGCACTTTTTCACTGGAGGAAGAGTTATGGATTATGGACTCTATGGTATTTGAGTTAAAAACATCTTAATGCTGGATTAGTTTCATCTTTTGTCTTCTCCAGATGCTAACTGATGGACTGGAGTGCTGTGGATTATTGATAGTTTTCACGTCACGTCACACTCTTATAGAAACACACACCTGGAGGACAAAACCAAGCTTTGCTCCACTGACCGCCAGCTATTTTTACACAGATTGCATCAAGTAATAATGTAGTAAAACGCAGATATTAAAAGGTGAGATTCAGTGCACACCTTATTAATGATGTATAGTTTGTACAGACAAGATGAAGCCAGAATAAAAACACAAAGTGCAAAGATTCACATTAAATGCTTCCCATAGAAAACCATTAGAAGGATTGCGTTCATATTCAGGCCTCATCATGTAAACTATGCATCATTAATATGGTGATTACTGAATTTGATCTTTTAATATATTGCCGTTTTAAATATATTAAGAATACATTTACAACGTTTTGTCGCACTATTTATGATTGAAATAATGCTTAATATGGATCACAAATGGCCAAAACCTGCATTTTGTTCAGAAATACCTTTGTTTTATTCTTTTGAGACGTGATCTAAATATTTGCGGCTGGAAAACAGATGAAGTCCAAGTCTTCGAGCTGGTCACATGACTGAAAGCTATGAATTGTGATGTTTTTATCTGCTGTTTGGACTCTCATTCTGACGGCACCCATTCACTGCAGAGCATCCATTGCTGAGACACTGATGCAGAGACACATTTCTACAAACCTGATGAAGAAACAAACTCATCTACATCTCGAATGGACTGAGGCTGAGCACATTTTCAACTGATGTTCAGTTTGATAAATAGCACTAATATAAATATGAAACCTAACCAGATTGTTGTCTTGTTGCTGTAGGTATGGCAGGAGCCATCCATTATCTCTCAGATGTCCTCCAGCCTGAGGGCTCCCGTTTCCCTGCTTTTGAACTTTGACCTGTGCGTTTGGAAGCATAGACTTTTACTCCTTCATTAGGAGCTTTACATGCTTTCACAGTACAGTTACACCGCTCTGGATGGACCCTTTAAAATGAAGAAAACGATTCCTCATCACGGACGCAAAAAACACAACCTTCAGCCTATAATTTCAAACAACGCCGTCTTGAGTTCGGTCTTCGTAGCTTGTAGTCTTTATCAGTATGTTGCTGTTTTGTGGATAATATTATATGCTAATATATGGTTTGGTTTAAGTTTATATCTTACAGCACAGCAGTGTTTCTTGCATCTGCATGCTTGTTGGTTAATAGCAGTGCCTCGATGTGATCGTCTGTTGTCTTTGCATGAGGATGGAAACACGTGCTCGTGTCAGAACGTGTCGGTGTACGTGTGTCTTTCAGTAAATTAATCTAGTATACAACACGGTGTGGTGGTCAAGTGTGTATGTCCGTGTTTCGTTCCAGTCGTCGTTGTTAAGTGTCTTGATGAAAGATAGAATGACCTGCTCTGGACCCTCTGGTAAATATTGTTTCCTCAGGAAAAATGTTATGAATGTCAATAAATTGGGCTTTTTCTGATCTGCTCAAAGTCTGTCATTCAGCTGATGCACGAGTCTTCTCAAAACCACAGAAATCTCAACATTTGTGTAATCAGTCAAATATTGTGTGTCCGATTGCAGTAGAGCGCTGGATCCTGATTTCTCAATTTTAATCCATCTTCATTTTGATAAATCGATATTGATTCTTAAATCCCAACATCTGCCAGACTATAAGGTGTTCTGTTGATGTGTGAAATAAACACTAAACATTATTCATAGTGCCTGCCATCCAATAATCAGTCATGTTTGTGCTCATATAAAGCTTTAAAATTCTGTCAGATTTATTGCAAGCTTCAAAACAATAAAAGCTTTGTTGCTCTTTAATGCATCCAGCTATCAATACATCATCTCTCAGTTTATACGGTCCAGCTGATATAATATTAGGCTTACAGAACGGCTTTAATGCAATCTGCAAATCTACTACGGCTAAAAACATCATGAAAGATTGAACTCAAAAATATTTGAGTATTTGGGTCAAATCAACCAAAACGTTTCCCAGCTCAGATTTTATATTTTGTCAATTTCTGAAGAAAGAAAAACGCATATAAATATGTCATGGATGCATATTTGAGTAAATAAATGGATCCAGTATTTTGTCTAATTTTCTGCTAAGATTCAGAGCCAGTTTACAGATGACTTCAGAAAGACGGCAGCATCATCATGTTATTGTTACACACAGATTGGTAGTTCTAGTAAAATCTGTTGACTTTATCAATATTTGTTGCATTATACGCCAGTGCTGACCATTCAAGCTTCTCTCTTCAAAGTTTGCATGCCTGTAACTCATGAAATATTGACGTCTCTTGATGCCCTTTTAGATTTTTGGTCTTAAAAAACTTTTTCCGATATCTTCAAAAGTTCTGTTTAGTTCAGAGATATTGAAATGTAATTTTCAGTGCCAAAAACCAAATGTAGGTCACTTTGCATTCATCTGATTTTTTCTTTTAAAGACGAATGCCTGAAGAACAAATAACATCCTCTCAAAATAACTGCATTGAACACACCTGCCCGAGTGCCATAAATATGATTTTTTTCAACGTTACTTTGCCTGTATCTCAATATTATTTTAGATTCTCATTTTTAAGGCCCTGTATGATTCAGTCCCAGAGACGTGGGGAGCCCAATGCCACTCAATGCCCAGTTTGTTGAATATTACCCATTTTTAATGAGTTAAAACAATGGTTTGCTGCTTCTTTATTAATCAATCTAATAGTTCTTCTTCATTTATGTATATTTTCCCCAGAAAAAAACTGGTTGAATGACCCATTAGTGTTCAAAAGTTTGGGAATAGTACTTATATATATATATATATATATATATATATATATATATATATATATATTTTTTTTTTTTTTTTTTTTTTTTTTTTCTATTTATTATTATTATTATTATTTTTAAACTTCAATGCAGCATGGATTCATTGAAGACACGAAAATATTTTAATTGATAATAATGGCAGTAATCACAGGAATAAATTACATTTTAAAATATATTACAATAGAAAATAGTTATTTTAATAATATTTCACAATATTACAGTTTTTACTGTATTTTTGATCAAGTAAATGCAGCCTAGGTAGGCCTTCTTTCAAAATGTACCCCAAACTTCCAATACATACAAATATGTTCATTGTTTGTGAATGTAATTAATTGTTATTTGCAGTGCTTCATGGAGGTGAGCTGTAATTGTGGTGCAGTTTTTCAGTGTTAGTGGGTGCTATAATAAAAAAACCTCACAAACGTGGTAAAGGAAGTCGAATTTTATATCCTCATCAAAATAATTAGTGACTACAGCATAATTGTGATTACATTTCAGTGTGAGATGATTATGTGCTTTTGTTAAAAAAGCTCCAAGATGATGAATCAGAATGAGTTTGGATTTCAGCAAGAAAAGATAGGTCTAATTAACCTAAAAGCTACTCATTTGATGTTATGCTGATCCTAGAGGCTCGTTCCAGTAAAACACCATGACTGTGCAAGTAAACACTTACAAAGAAGCTGTCCAATCCCTGAACACATAAACACACACAGCAGCAAGCGTCTCAAACAGAGGGACTTTATTACTGTAGATGATGATATATCATTTGAGCATCTCTTCAAGCACGAGTTCAGGAGAGTAAAACAAACACTAACTGATCTGAACAGTAGACAAACTCCAGCATTAGCAGACGGACTCGGTCTCTCTTTGCATAGATCCACTTCAAACCAAACCATGTACCATAACTACAAAACAACACTTGAAATATACCCCAACCTATTGATGCTTTGCGTGTTTTTCAGCCAATATTAGTTAATTAATGTGTAAATAATGCAATGAATGTACTTTCATATCCAGTCTGTGGAGTTTTGTTAACATTTTCATCCCAAAGCTACGTTCTGTTCACAGTCACAACATCAAGAATAGAAACCAGCCGGCATTCAATATATTAATCGTATGAATCAAGTATGCACAATATTTAACTTTAAAGTCAGTTTTTCCACACTTCGTTCCAAACAAATCACATGTTGAATTAATATGAACTACATTTAAATAAAAACTTCAGGATCACATTTACATTTACTAGAAATGGTTTCCAAATCAGTCTAATTTGATAAAAATGAATATATATTTTAATTTTTTTTATATATATATATATATATATATATATATATATATATATATATATTTTTTTTTTTTTTCTTATATTTTTAAATCAGTCTAATTTGATATATATATATATATATATCTCAAATTAGACTGATTTAAAAAAAAACAAATATATATATATATATATATATATATATAATATATATATATATTTTTTTTTTTTTTTTTTTTCAAATACTGCTTGTTGGTTAATGTTATGAAGACTGTGTAGGTCATATTTCCCCTCATAAACAGAACAAAACAATGGACTTAACTGTAATCACACACACAAAAAAAGGTATCTTAATAGTCCTAAAAATGTGCTAAATTTTCTGCAAATTATAATTTATTTTTAGTTTGATTTAATTCAGGGTTTAAATGTGAACCAGACATTTCTCAACAATGTTCCATCTGTATTCTATTTAAAAAGCACACAGGTTAATCACTGATGGCGTTGCAAACGTGTCTGTTTGCTTCACATTTGATCTTTTCCATGCTAAAGAAGCGGATACAACTAATTAAGTTATTTTCCAGCAGGTGTTGTGATAAATGCATCACTCCCTCCAAATAACACGCTGTATTCCTCATTGGGGTGAATCCTTAGTGTTCATCTGCATACATTTCAATGCTAATTGTAGTCCAGTAATTATTTTGCACAGATGAATTCAGGAGAAACTGGCAGAGGGCTATTAACGAGAGTGAACTCTCCAACAAAACCAGACGTTTAACCCAAAACAAGCTTTTGCAATTTTCCAGCCCATCCACAAAAATAGTGCACTGTGAGTGTAATGAAGCAGAAAAGAAGTGAATAAATATCTCTTTCGCTTGCTGTGAACCGTTAACATGGCTTCAATAGACTCACTCCATGTGAGTTCATCATCTATTTCAGATTAATACCCATATAAGAGGTTCTTGACCCATTAAACCACTGGGACTGGAACAAAAGAACAGACAAATTTCTGTTTGTATGGAAGCATGTTTCTGCCACAAAAAAAATATTAAAAAAAAATTGTGACTTTTTATCTCACAATTCTGACTTTTTCTCAGATTTGTGTGATATCAACTCACATTTGCGAGAAATAAAGTCAGAATTGCAAAATATAAACTCAAAATTCAAGTTGAACTTTTTATTTTACAATTTTGAGTTTATATCTTGCATTTCTGACTTCTTTTCTCAGAATTGTTAGATATAAACTTGCAATTGTGAGTTATAAAGTCTAATTCGGAGAAAAAAGTACACTGTAAAACTCAAAAGTTGAGAAAACTTGAAAGTTTAAGGCAATCAGGAGATTTTTGAGTTTTCTCAACTTTTTGTTGTATAAACTGAATACAAGAAGTTGAGAAAACTCAAAAATGTCCTGAGGCTGTTTACCTTAAACTTTTAAGTTTTCTCAACTTTTGATTTTTTACAGTGTATTTGCTTAAAATGTCTTACCAAATTTTCTTACTAAATAAAAAAGTCAGAATTAAACTTGCATTTGCAAAATAAAGTCAGAATTAAACTTGCATTTGCAAAATAATAAAGTCAGAATTAAACTTGCATTTGCAAAATAAAAAAGTCAGAATTAAACTTGCATTTGCAAAATAAAAAAGTCAGAATTAAACTTGCATTTGCAAAATAAAAAAGTCAGAATTAAACTTGCATTTGCAAAATAAAAAAGTCAGAATAAAACTTGCATTTACAATATAAAGTCAGTATTAAACTTGCATTTGCAAAATAAAAAAGTCAGAATTAAACTTGCATTTGCAAAATAATAAAGTCAGAATTAAACTTGCATTTACAAAATAATAAAGTCAGAATTAAACTTGCATTTGCAAAATAAAAAAGTCAGAATTAAACTTGCATTTGCAAAATAAAAAAGTCAGAATTAAACTTGCATTTGCAAAATAAAAAAGTAAGAATTAAACTTGCATTTGCAAAATAAAAAAGTCAGAATTAAACTTGCATTTGCAAAATAATAAAGTCAGAATTAAACTTGCATTTACAAAATAATAAAGTCAGAATTAAACTTGCATTTGCAAAATAATAAAGTCAGAATTAAACTTGCATTTGCAAAATAAAAAAGTCAGAATTAAACTTGCATTTGCAAAATAAAAAAGTCAGAATTAAACTTGCATTTGCAAAATAAAAAAGTAAGAATTAAACTTGCATTTGCAAAATAAAAAAGTCAGAATTAAACTTGCATTTGCAAAATAAAAAAGTCAGAATTAAACTTGCATTTGCAAAATAAAAAAGTAAGAATTAAACTTGCATTTGCAAAATAAAAAAGTCAGAATTATACTTGCATTTGCAAAATAATAAAGTCAGAATTAAACTTGCATTTGCAAAATAATAAAGTCAGTATTAAACTTGCATTTGCAAAATAAAGTCAGAATTAAACTTGCATTTGCAAAATAATAAAGTCAGAATTATACTTGCATTTGCAAAATAATAAAGTCAGAATTAAACTTGCATTTGCAAAATAATAAAGTCAGTATTAAACTTGCATTTGCAAAATAAAAAAGTCAGAATTAAACTTGCATTTGCAAAATAAAGTCAGTATTAAACTTGCATTTGCAAAATAAAAAAGTCCCAATTAAACTTGCATTTGCAAAATAATAAAGTCAGAATTAAACTTGCATTTGCAAAATAATAAAGTCAGAATTATACTTGCATTTGCAAAATAATAAAGTCAGAATTAAACTTGCATTTGCAAAATAAAAAAGTCAGAATTAAACTTGCATTTGCAAAATAATAAAGTCAGAATTAAACTTGCATTTGCAAAATAATAAAGTCAGAATTATACTTGCATTTGCAAAATAATAAAGTCAGAATTAAACTTGCATTTGCAAAATAATAAAGTCAGAATTATACTTGCATTTGCAAAATAATAAAGTCAGAATTAAACTTGCATTTGCAAAATAAAAAAGTCAGAATTAAACTTGCATTTGCAAAATAATAAAGTCAGAATTAAACTTGCATTTGCAAAATAAAAAAGTCAGAATTAAACTTGCATTTGCAAAATAAAAAAGTCAGAATTAAACTTGCATTTACAAAATAAAGTCAGTATTAAACTTGCATTTGCAAAATAAAGTCAGTATTAAACTTGCATTTGCTAAATTATAAAGTCAGAATTAAACTTGTAATTGCAAAATAAAAAGTCAGAATTGTGAGATAAAAAGTGGCAATTTTTAATCTTCATGCATAAACAGGCTTCCACGTGTTTAGGAGGCTCAGGTAGCGTGATATTCACTGGCTGCTATATGATAAAACACATCAGAATCAGTCTACAGTACGAAACTCCTGCTTCAGGATGGACGTCGTGTGTTTCTCCAGAAGGTCAGAGGGTTGCTTCCACCTCGATCCACTCGAGACCCGCTTTTCAAAGAAAGTGAGTCGAGCCTCTCCGTATCTCCTGTGCTTCACATCCCGACAGCTTCAGGTACAGAAGTCTGTTTCAAATCCCATCAGGACCGTTGTTCTCTTTGTTGCCCCTCCGATAACACAAACTGGGAACGGGTAAGAAAGAGCATCCTGACAACACAAATAAAAGCAGAGTTTCTCGAGAGCGTCTCATTGCGAGGACTCGTGGCTCTTCTTCTCGCCGTTCCTGAAGACCTGTTCGTAGGAGGGTGGTGGATGGTTGCAGTAGGAGGGCGGCGGCGGGTATGAGCTCATCATGTGCGCTGGGGTCGTCTGACCCGGGTAGGCAGGGGTCAGGGTCGTCGTCATGGTGCCGCAGGGGTCACCTTGCATGCCTGGCTGCTGGGAGACTGTTGGAGAAACAATGAATGAAATCATGTCAAGGTTTATTGATGTATAAAACATCAGCATGCTGTTACTGGAATACTGCTGGATGCTGATATAACTCCTGTGTGACAGCAGCAGTTTATAAAAGTCTAATAGGTGTGTGTGTGTGTTTTTTAAACTAGCAGCATTTAAACTAATCAAGGGGGGGGGGGGGGGTGTAATTTATAATTTGATAAATTTATATAAAAATATAGATTTTTATTGTGTCCCTGGAGCACAAAAGCAGTCATAAGTAACACAGGTATATTTGTAGCAATAGCCAACAATACATTGTATGAGTCAAAATTATACATTTTTCTTTTATGCCAAAAATCATTAGGATATTAAGATCATGTTCCATGAAGATATTTAGTAAATTTCCTACCGTAAATATATCAAAACTTAATTATTGATTAGTAATATGCATTGCTAAGAACTTCATTTGAACAACTTTAAAGATGATTTTCTTAATATTTAGATTTTTTTGCACCCTCAGATTCCAGATTTACAAATATTGTCCTATCATAACAAACCATACATCAATGGAAAGCTCTATGTATAAATCTATAAATCTCAATTTCCAAAAATGTACCCTTATGACTGGTTTTGTGCTCCAGGATCACATTTTAACAAATATATTAATATTTATAAATGTATTAAAATTTATAAAATAAAATAAAAAAAATAATTTCTATTAATAGAATCTACAGCGTCTTGCTTCATTCATCGCACCCAAAGAAAAACTGCAGTGCTTTACAACTATAACTAAATAATCTTATCACTGCATCTAAACCATCAACATGTCTATTAGATCCTGTACCCACTGAACTACTGAAAGAGTTACCTGCTGCAGAAGAACTGCTTCTCAATATTATTAACTCATCGTTATCGTTAGGTCACGTCCCAAAACCATTCAAGCTGGTGGTTATTAAGCCTCTTATTAAGATGCCACAACTAACTGGCAAATTACAGACCCATCTCAAATCTTCCGTTTATGTCTAAAATTTTTAGAAAAAGTTGTGTCTGCTCAATTGTGCTTCTTCCTGCAAAACAATTATATCTATGAAGAAGTTCAGTCAGATTTCATATATTTATTTACACCTGTTTATATATATACAGTATATAAACATACACATTTTTAATACAGTCACCCCCCCCCCACTACCAACCTCCATCCATTTTACTATCAATGATACTATTATAGTTTTTAATTCTAGATTTTGTTTTCGTTTAATTTGTTAGTTTTTAATAATTTGTTGTGTTTTTAGTATTTTTTTATGTCTATATAGTTGTATACATTTATTTTAGTTTTAGCTGTATTTATTTTAATACAAGTTAAACAAATATGCCTCTGCTTTAGCTTGTTTAATAATCTAGTTTTTACTAAAAGCTGGCATGTTCACTGTGAATATGATGGGTTGCTTGTGGTTTTTGGTTTAAAGCATCTGCTAAATAAATTATAAATATATGTTATAAATATTTTTAATATGCATCATAGTTCAAAAATTTGGGGATGTTAAGCTGTTAGTTTTGTTGAAAAAGTCACCAAGGCTGCATTTATTTAATCAAAAATATAAACAGTAATATTGTGAAATATTATTACAACTGCTCTATTTTTATTATAGACTTTGTTTTACTTCTGTGACACAGATTTATGATTATGTCTGTATTTTCATAGTCAGGTTCTGATGCTTTAAGATCTTGATAAAGATGATGTCTTGTGCTGGTCTGATGTTGATGAGATGAAGGGAATGAAGAAAAGGGTGTCTCAGAAGAGAAGAATCTACTTTGACTAAAATTATAAACAAAACTTTTGTTTTTGCACCCATTTTTCATGAGCAGAACTCAAAAATCTAAGACTTTTTCAATGTACACAAAAGGCCTATTTCTCTCAAATATTGTTCACAAATCTGTCTAAATCTGTGTTAGTGAGCACTTTGCCGAGATAATCCATCCACCTCACAGGTGTAGCATATCAAGATGCTGAGTAGACAGATGATTATTGCACAGGTGTGCCTTAGGCTGGCCACAATAAAAGCCCACTCTAAAACATGCAGTTTTATCACACAGCACAATGCCACAGATGTCGCAAGTTTTGAGGGAGCGTGCAATTGGCATGCTTACTGCAGGAATGTCCACCAGAACTGTTGCCTGTGAATTGAATGTTCATGTTCAGTGTACTATAATCTGACAGTGTTTAACCAGATACAACTCACCTCTTGTGTGCTGGAGGAATAGAGGTAAAGGCTTCTGTACTATTGTAGAATACCCCCTTTTTTAATTTAATGGCAGATTTACAAAGGACATTTAGAGCTTTATATTATGTATTCAAATGCAATATCATCCAGATTAAGTGCAACTGCAAGAAACGAGACCTCCAGCAGTTCTGGGGACTTAGATTCAGTCTCATATTGATGCCAGTTAGTTTTGTTTACTACTTAAAAATGGAGCACAACTGAAGCACTTTGTTTTTCAGTTTCACTATCTACTGTAAGATAAATGAGACCTTTTTTCATGTTAATTTGTCCTCTGAACAAAACTATTTAAGAAGTAAAAACCAAGCCTTATTCAGATTCTCAATTTTCCACTTAAGCAGCAAATATAATGACTCGCTTCATTGCTTCCCTTCAGTACAGAGTTTCGAGAGCTAAACTAAAGTGGCCTATTTTCCTAATATGTGGTTGGAAGCAGTTTATTATGAAACTATATTGCCAATTGTACAGCAACATATTGAAATATATAATCAGTTCTCTTTTCCTTCAATACGCAACAGGATTGAATTTTTATGAAGACTGATGTTAACTGTAAAACATGCTGTTGACTTATTCCTCGTGGAAAAATGTATGCAAATTACACATTCATAATAAAAGCCTAGCAGGAAAGTGTGCAACAATGCAAATATAAATGCGCAACTGTTTACATTGATTACGAAACTTGTAATCTTGAGTGCAAATGGCGATTTTTTTTATTTTTATTGCATGTAAAAACAGTATATTTTAAAGTATATGTGCTTTTAAACTGGCTCTAAAAGCTGCCAGAGCCAGGCATATCTGCAAACTTACAGAAAATAACCAAAACAATCAAAGACTTTTATTTAGCTGACTAGCTAGATTAACAAATAATCACCCTAGCTAAATATTCCCTCACAGTTTAGTAGTATTGACTTTATGAATTTCTTCACTGATAAAATATAGGCAGCGGCTATTTGCACTAAGTGTAAATAGCAGTTTTTTTTAACGATATGCTATTTACACTAAGTGCAAATAGCCCGCCTTGTTGGCAAAGGCTATTTACACTTTGATTACATTACTTTAAACGAGTCTACACCCCAAGATTACTGTTACAAACATGAACCGTGTCCAAAAGGTAAAGGGGGAGGTGTTGCTACAATTTATAGCAATATTTTCAGTATTTCTCAGAGGTCGGGTTTCAAGTATAATTTGTTCGGAGTAATGGTGCTTCATATAACGTTATCCAAAGAAACAAGTGTTAATGATAAATCCTCGGTGATGTTTGTTCTGGCTACTGTATACAGGCCACCAGGGTATCATACAGACTTTATTAAAGAATTTGCTGATTTTCTATCAGAGTTAGTGCTGGCTGCAGATAAAGTCCTAATTGTTGGTGATTTTAATATCCATGTTGATAATGAAAAAGATTTGTTGGGATCAGCATTTATAGACATTCTGAACTCTATTGGTGTTAAACAACACGTCAGGACCTACTTATTGTCGAAATCATACTCTAGATTTAATACTGTCACGTGGAATTGATGTCAGTGGCATTTAAATTTTGCAGCAGAGCAATGATATCTCAGAACATTATCTAGTCTCCTGTATATTCCATATAGTTAAAGCTGTAAAGCCAACTCCTTGTTAAAAATATGGTAGAGCCATCACTTTTACCACAAAAGACTGCTTTATAAATAATCTTCCTGACTTATCTCAGTTCCTCAGAATATCCAATAGCTCAGAACAACTTGATGATGTAACAGAAACTATGGACTCTCTCTTCTCTAGCACTTTAGATACGGTTGCTCCTTTACGCTTAAAGAAGATTAAGGATAAGAGTCCAACACCGTGGTATAATGAGCACACTCACGTCATAAAGAGAGCAGCCCAGAAAATGGAGCACAGCTGGAGGAAAACAAAACTAGAGGTATTTCGTATAGCTTGGCGGGAGGGTACCCTATCCTACAGAAAAGCATTAAAAACTGCTAGATCTGATTACTTTTTGTCTCTTCTAGAAGAAAACAAACATAACCCCCGGTATTTATTCAATACAGTGACTAAATTAACTATTCCACAGGAACTAGTGTTCCTGTGGCTCAGTGGTAGAGCTTTGCGTTAACAGCGCAAAAGGTTGTGGGTTCGATTCCCAGGGAACACACATAGTGATAAAAACATGTATAGCCTGCACTGTAAGTCGC
Organism: Aspiorhynchus laticeps; assembly: GCA_023376895.1. Taxonomy (NCBI): domain Eukaryota; kingdom Metazoa; phylum Chordata; class Actinopteri; order Cypriniformes; family Cyprinidae; genus Aspiorhynchus; species Aspiorhynchus laticeps. Next base: position 14,423,598 of record CM041807.1, read on the forward strand.
TTTGGATAAAAGCGTCTGCTAAATGCATAAATGTAAATAAATGTAAATATAACTAAAAATAAAGCATCAACAGGTGTTGGCATTTCCCAAGAGCACAGCAGTAATGACTTTATGAACTACTTTACTTCCAAGATCGATACTATCAGAGATAAAATTGTAACCATGCAGCCGTCAGCTACAATATCGCACCAGATAGTGCACTATAGATCCCCTGAGGAACAATTCCACTCATTACTATAGGAGAGGAAGAATTGTATAAACTTGTTAAATCATCTAAACCAACAACATGTATGTTAGACCCTATTCCATCTAAATTACTAAAAGAGCTGCTTCCAGAAGTCAAAGATCCTCTTCTGGCTATTATTAATTCATCATTGTCATTAGGATATGTCCCCAAAACCTTCAAATTGGCTGTTAGTAAGCCTCTCATTAAAAAAACACAACTTGACCCCAAAGATCTAGTTAATTACAGACCGATCTCAAATCTCCCTTTTCTGTCAAAGATACTAGAAAAGGTTGTATCCTCACAATTATATTCCTTCTTAGAGAAAAATGGTATCTGTGAGGAATTCCAGTCAGGATTTAGACCGTATCATAGTACTAAGACTGCTCTCATTAGAGTGACAAATGACCTGCTTCTATCATCTGATTGTGGTTGTATCTCTTTATTAGTTCTACTGTAATATATATATATATTATATATATAAAATAAAATTATAATATAATAATATATTATATATATAAAATTATAATTAAATATATTCCAGATATGAATATGGAATAATTTATGTTTAAGCAGGCTGCCACATACAACAATACTACAGACCTCCAAGAGTACACAGAGACTGTCACTGCCTACATCACCAAGTGCATTGATGATGTAACGGTCACAAAGACTATCACTGTCCGGGCCAACCAGAAGCTGTGGCTGACAGGGGAGGTCGACTTCTGAAGGCTCGGAACGCTGCCTTTAGAGCTGGAGATGAGGAGGGCCTGAAGACAGCTAGGGCCAACCTATCCCGCGGCATCAGAGAGGCCAAGAGACAGTACTCCTGGAGGATAGCCCATCGTTTCAGTGACAGCAGAGACACTCGGAGCCTGTGGCAGGGAATACAGACCATTACGGACTATAAGCCCCCTCCACAGACCTGTGACAGCACCATCCCCCTGCTGAACGAGCTGAATGCCTTCTTTGCTCGCTTTGAGGCACAAAACAGCACCACTGCACAGAAGACTCCACCTCCTCCTGGCGACCAGGGGATGACGCTGTCCCCGGACAGCGTGAGGAGATCCCTCAGCAGGATCAATGCACGCAAAGCTCCGGGTCCTGACAACATTCCTGGGCGTGTACTGAGAGACTGTGCAGTGGAACTCACTGATGTCTTCACAGACATCTTCAACATTTCACTAAGTCAGGCTGTTGTCCCCACATGCTTCAAAGCTACCACCATCATTCCAGTCCCGAAGAAGTCATCTCCATCCTGCTTCAATGACCACCGTCCAGTAGCACTCACTCCTATTCCCATGAAGTGCTTTGAACGGCTAGTCATGCAACACATCAAGTCTGTCCTCCCCCCCTCCCTGGACCCCTTCCAGTTTGCATATAGGTCCAACCGCTCGACCGATGATGCCATCGCCACTGCCCTCCACCCAGCCCTCACACATCTGGACAAAAAAGACTCATATGTCAGGATGCTGTTCATAGACTTCAGTTCAGCATTCAACACAATCATCCCTCAGCAGCTCACTCACAAATTGGTCCAGCTGGGGCTCAACACCTCTCTGTGCAACTGGCTGTTGGACTTCCTGACCGGGAGACCTCAGGCAGTACGGGTCGGCATTAACACATCCAGCACCATCACACTGAACACAGGGGCCCCCCAAGGATGTGTGCTGAGCCCCCTCCTCTTCACTCTGCTGACCCACGACTGCACACCGTCACACAACTCTAACCTTTTCATTAAGTTTGCGGATGACACGACTGTGGTGGGTCTCATTAGCAACAGAGATGAGACAAACTACAGGAGTGAGGTGAGCCGCCTGGCCGGGTGGTGCAGGGACAATAATCTCTCTCTGAATGTGGAGAAGACGAAGGAGATTGTTGTTGACTTCAGGAGAGTGCACACTCCGCATGCTCCTCTGACCATCAACGGTGCGACTGTGGAGAGAGTGAGCAGCACCAAGTTCCTGGGTGTGCACATCACAGAGGACCTCTCCTGGACTAACAACACTGCGGCACTGGCCAAGAAAGCACAGCAGCGTCTCTACTTCCTCCGCAAACTCAGAAGAGCCAGAGCCCTGATCCCCATCATGTGCACCTTCTACAGAGGCACCATCGAGAGCATCCTGACTAGCTGCATCACTGTGTGGTATGGCGCCTGCAACGCGTCCTGCCGCAAGTCCCTTCAACGGATAGTGAGAGCAGCTGAGAAGATCGTTGGTGTCTCTCTCCCCTCCCTCCAGGACATCTACAGCACCCGTCTCACCCGCAAAGCCCTCAGCATTGCAGGTGATCCCACCCACCCGACACACAGCTTCTTCAGTCTGCTGCCATCAGGGAGGAGACTGCGGAGTCTCCATGCGAGGACCAGCAGACTGAAGGACAGCTTCATACATCAGGCTGTCAGGAAGCTGAACTCCCTCCCGTCCTTGCCCACCCCCTCTTTTACCCCATGCAACACTGAACTCTGACACTACGACCCCCCCCCCCAGCTCCCCACATCCCCAGGACCTTCCCCCCCCACACTTACAAACTGTGACCCGCACCAGTCACTTTGTGCAGCACTGGACTCATTTCTACCTCATCCAGCATTGTCTGTAAACTACCTCTTCTGACAGTCTGATAAAAGACTGTTCTTTTTTTGCACTACACATATATCTGCACAGTTTTGTTTTATTTAACTGGTTTGCACTCTATCTGCCATGTGCCTTATGCCACTTTATCTATCTCTTTTTTATTTTTCTACAATGTCCTCATTTGTATATCTGTATAGTTTGTATGTACAGTACATATGTTTATACTGTATTTATCTGTATTTGAACGTCTACTGTCAGTGTTTAATGTTAACTGTATGCACCAAGGGTCTGAGAGTAACGCAATTTCAATTCTCTGTATGTATGTACTGTACATGTGGAAGAATTGACAATAAAGCAGACTTGACTAGACTTGACTTGACTTGACTACTGGATCTTAGCGCTGCGTTCGACACTATCGACCACAATATTCTTTTGAAAAGACTAGAAAGCTTTGTTAGCATCAGTGGAAGTGCCTTAGCATGGTTCAAATCGTACTTATCTGACCGCCATCAGTTCATAGCAGTGAATGAAGAGTTATCATATCGATCACAAGTGCAGCATGGAGTACCTCAAGGCTCAGTACTAGGGCCGTTACTTTTCATGCTTTATATGTTACCCTTGGGAGATATTATCAGGAAACACGGGGTTAGCTTTCACTGTTATGCTGATGGTACTCAGTTCTATATTTCTTCGCAGCCCGGTGAAACACACCAAATTGATAAACTAACGGAATGCATATTCGATATAAAAAACTGGATGACAAGTAATTTCTTACTGCTAAATTCTGAAAAAACAGAGGTGTTAATTATCAGACCTAAAAACCCCACATGTAATAACCTAGAACACTATCTGCTCTGTCAATTCTTTTTCATCAGTTAGGAACCTAGGTGTGCTATTTGATAGCAATCTTTCATTTGAAAGCCATGTTTCTAGCATCTGTAAAACTGCATTTTTCCATCTCAAAAACATATCTAAATTGCGACCTATGCTCTCAACGTCAAAAGCAGAAATGCTAATTCATGCATTTATGACCTCAAGGTTAGACTATTGTAATGCTTTATTGGGTGGTTGTTCTGCACACTTGATCAACAAACTACAGTTGGTCCAAAATGCAGCAGCTAGAGTTCTTACTAGAACCAGGAAGTATGACCATATTAGCCCGGTTCTGTCAACACTGCACTGGCTCCCTATCAAACATCGGATAGATTTTAAAATCTTGTTAATTACTTATAAAGCCCTGAATGGCTTAGCTCCTCAGTACTTGAGCGAGCTCTTATCACATTATAGTCCTCCACGTCCGCTGCGTTCTCAAAACTCTGTCCGTTTGATAATACCTAGAATATCAAAATCAACTGCGGGCGGCAGATCCTTTTCCTATTTAGCGCCCAAACTCTGGAACAATCTATCTAACACTGTTCGGGAGGCAGACACACTCTGTCAGTTTAAATCTAGATTAAAGACCCATCTCTTTAACCTGGCTTACACATAACACACTAATACGCTTCTAATATTCAAATCCGTTAAAGGATTGTTAGGCTGTATTAATTAGATCAACCGGAACCGGGAACACTTCCCATAACACACGATGTACTTGTTACATCGTAAGAAGAATGGCATCTACGCTAATATTTGTCTGTTTCTTTCTTATTCTGTTTCTCAGTCCGTATCCGATCAGATGGTGGATCAGCACCGAGAGATGCAGCCCTGGTCGTCAGCGGAGACCAGGACACCTGGATGAGCCCCAGAGACATATCCCCAGTGAAGACCTCGACTAAAATACAATAAGACTAAAAATATAACAAAATAACTAAAAATATAATAAAATACCTAACTACATAATACCATTATTGTTATAAATTGCAACAATATAAAAATAGAAATATAATACATTTATACATTAAAATTTTAAATTAAAACATAATAATATTCAAATAATGAATAAAACACAAATATAACAAATACATTAAATTATAAATTAAAATGCCCCATCGGGACAAGACCGCGGGAATCAGATAAGCCCTTTACACAATCTGAAATGGCTGCGGTTGATTTGAACTGAGGGTTAGTCTGGCCAGAGGAGAACTGCCCCCCCGACTGAGCCTGGTTTCTCCTAAGTTTTTTTTTCTCCATTCTGTCACAGAGGGAGTTTTGGTTCCTTGCCGCTGTCGCCTCTAGCTTGCTCAGTTGGGGACACTTAATTTCTAGCGATTATCACCGATTTGATTGCACAGACACTATTTAAACTATACTGAGCTAGACAATGACATCTCTGAATTCAATAATGAAATGCCTTTAACTGAAAATTGAGTGCTTAATCTTATCATTATACATTACTGACACTCTATCCTCCAATTTGATACTGTTAAGTGCTTTGACACCATCTGTATTGTTAAAAGTGCTATATAAATAAAGGTGACTTGACTAACTCCGCCCACCAAAGTGTGATTGGGATAGTAAACACTGAAAAAAGACGTGTGTTTTACATCAGTTTCAGTGGTGTAGATGGTAAGGCGCATGCATTTTGATGCGATCGACCCGAGTTCAAATCCGCCTTTTGCCGAACTTTTTTCTCCCTTTTCAAAACTCATATCGCATCAGAAAATCATTTATTTTCAATTAAAATGAAGAAAATAATCAAAAAGTTGAAAATAAAGTATCGGGTAGGGTTAGGGTAGGTGTAGGGAGGGCTTTGTCCCAATAAGGTGGCATCCATTTAATAATTTGAATTAAAACTATAATTTACATTCAATACGTTATTGCATACTGTTTTATAATGTACTACAATACTGAGGTGCAGATAATTGCCACTATTTGCAATAAGTAGTATATAAATAGCAAAAACTCTTGCTATTTTAACATAGTATAAATATAATCTATAGCTATTTGCACTTAGTGTAAATAGACACTCCGTAAAATATATAGCATCAGAAATGCAATAACAAATGTACAACCCGATTCCAAAAGAGTTGGGACACTGTACAAATTGTGAATAAAAAAGGAATGCAATAATTTACAAATCTCATAAACTTATATTTTATTCAGAATAGAATATAGATAACATATCAAATGTTGAAAGTGAGACATTTTGAAATGTCATGCCAAATATTGGCTCATTTTGGATTTCATGAGAGCTACACATTCCAAAAAAGTTGGGACAGGTAGCAATAAGATGCCAGAAAAGTTAAATGTACATATAAGGAACAGCTGGAGGACCAATTTGCAACTTATTAGGTCAATTGGCAACATGATTGGGTATAAAAAGAGCCTCTCAGAGTGGCAGTGTCTCTCAGAAGTCAAGATGGGAAGAGGATCACCAATTCCCCCAATGCTGCGGCGAAAAATAGTGGAGCAATATCAGAAAGGAGTTTCTCAGAGAAAAATTGCAAAGAGTTTGAAGTTATCATCATCTACAGTGCATAATATCATCCAAAGATTCAGAGAATCTGGAACAATCTCTGTGCGTAAGGGTCAAGGCCGAAAAACCATACTGGATGCCCATGATCTTCGGGCCCTTAGACGGCACTGCATCACATACAGGAATGCTACTGTAATGGAAATCACAACATGGGCTCAGGAATACTTCCAGAAAACATTGTCGGTGAACACAATCCACCGTGCCATTCGCCGTTGCCGGCTAAAACTCTATAGGTCAAAAAAGAAGCCATATCTAAACATGATCCAGAAGCGCAGGCGTTTTCTCTGGGCCAAGGCTCATTTAAAATGGACTGTGGCAAAGTGGAAAACTGTTCTGTGGTCAGACGAATCAAAATTTGAAGTTCTTTTTGGAAAACTGGGACGCCATGTCATCCGGACTAAAGAGGACAAGGACAACCCAAGTTGTTATCAGCGCTCAGTTCAGAAGCCTGCATCTCTGATGGTATGGGGTTGCATGAGTGCGTGTGGCATGGGCAGCTTACACATCTGGAAAGGCACCATCAATGCTGAAAGGTATATCCAAGTTCTAGAACAACATATGCTCCCATCCAGACGTCGTCTCTTTCAGGGAAGACCTTGCATTTTCCAACATGACAATGCCAGACCACATACTGCATCAATTACAACATCATGGCTGCGTAGAAGAAGGATCCAGGTACTGAAATGGCCAGCCTGCAGTCCAGATCTTTCACCCATAGAAAACATTTGGCGCATCATAAAGAGGAAGATGCGAAAAAGAAGACCTAAGACAGTTGAGCAACTAGAAGCCTGTATTAGACAAGAATGGGACAACATTCCTATTCCTAAACTTGAGCAACTTGTCTCCTCAGTCCCCAGACGTTTGCAGACTGTCATAAAAAGAAGAGGGGATGCCACACAGTGGTAAACTTGGCCTTGTCCCAACTTTTTTGAGATGTGTTGATGCCATGAAATTTAAAATCAACTTATTTTTCCCTTAAAATTATACATTTTCTCAGTTTAAACATTTGATATGTCATCTATGTTGTATTCTGAATAAAATATTGAAATTTGAAACTTCCACATCATTGCATTCTGTTTTTATTCACAATTTGTACAGTGTCCCAACTTTTTTGGAATCGAGTTTGTAGAATATACAGCGTCTTGCTTCATTCATCACACCCAAAGAAAAACTGCAGTACTTTACAACTATAGGACAGGAAGAGCTTAATAATGTTATCAGTGCATTTAAACCAACATGTTTATTACATCCTGTACCCACTAATTTACTGAAAGAGTTGTTACCTGCTGCAGAAGAAGAACTGCTTCTCAATAGTATTAACTCATCGTTGTCTCTAGGTCACGTCCCAAAACCATTCAAGCTGGCGGTTATTAAGCCTCTTATTAAGATACCACAACTAGATCATAGTGAACTAGCAAATTACAGACCCATTTCAAATCTTCCTAAAATTGTAGAAAAAGTTGTCTGCTCAATTGTGCTTCTTCCTGCAAAAGAAAATATGTATGAAGAATCTCAGTCAGGTTTCAGGCCCCGCCATAGCACAGAAACTGCACTTGTTAAAATTACAAATGACTTGCTTCGTGCGTCAGACCAAGGCTGCATCTCATTGCTAGTTTTACTTGATCTTAGTGCTGCATTCGACACTATAGATCATGACATACTCATAGATCGATTACAAAACTATACGGGTATTCAAGGGCAGGTTTTAAGATGGTTTAGATCCTACCTGTCCGATCGTTATCATTTTGCTTATTTAAACTGGGAATCATCTCAATTAACACCAGTAAAGTATGGAGTGCCACAAGGATCTGTCTTAGGCCCTTTCCTATTTTCAATATACATGTTGCTCGCTCCTTGGTAATATTATTAGAAAATACGGGATTAGTTTCCATTGTTAAGCTGATGACCTTGACATAGTCACCACTGATAAACTACTCCTAAATGTAATGTAGAAACTAATTTTCTGTGAAGCTGCTTTGCAACGACTTGTATCGTAAATAGCAGTGTACAAATAAATGTTAAATCATTTATAGTATGAGCTCTATTATCAAAGCTTTCAACTCGAGTATTAGCCAACAAAAACCTGGTTACGTTCTCTTGGTATCCATGCAAGGAAGGGACAGAAACATATAATATGACATGAAAGCGCTATTTACTGACAAAAACCAGACCAAGAATCCATCCAAATCTAGACCGCATCACAGCTCAAGTACCAAGTATGAGCTTGGCATTTCTGCTTTTGACTCTCTGAGGCTTGTCTTCTAGGGTTCTGTGCATTACTATAAGCTGGTTTTGCAAACTGAGAAAATAACCCTGATTATTCCTTTAAAGATCCAAATTACAGCCTTATTTTGCTGCCAACCGAAGCAACAATTGATATGATGGAGTGTGACGCATCAAATGCATGAAAACATCGAGCAGCGCCATGCACCAGCTTACAAAATAGCTTGTCAGAAACACTGTTTACTGCATCTATTGAGAACAGCAGGGCGTTGCTGGCCATATGTTGGCGACGTATCTGCTCACACACCAGAATTGCTCATTTGCAATTTTCTGCAGGTTTGGCACAGAGATGGGAAATAAATCAAGTCTGTGGTGAAGTGCCAACCTTGGCTCCAAGCAAGAGCCGATAATAACTGCCTGCTACCGGCTGTAATAGTGAGCAAGAATTCGCTCTCTGTGTGTCCAAACCTTGTTTGGCTCGGTTAAAGGACGAATTGTGAAGATGATTTTATAGCAGCAGCAGCATCATAATCATAATCAGGAAGAGGTGTGTCCTGTCACAGCTTCCCAATACAACATCAGGCTCCGTTCCAAACCTACTGATCTGTTTACACGGGCAGCATCATTAGACACTCATCTGAAACACTCTACCATATGTATCAATTAGAATTAATGACTCACTAAACAACACTCCTCCACAAGACTCCAAAAACACTCACAGAGGCTGCAGTTAGCACAAAAATACAGTGTACTGGGTGAAATATTTAAATAATATTTTTTAATCAATTTGTAGTCATTTAGCATTTAAGTTTGGGGTTGTTAAGATTTTTTTTTTTTTTTTTTTTTTTGAAACTAATACTTTTATTCAAGGACGCATTAAATTGATCAAAAGTGTCAGTAAAGACATTTATTATGTTCCAAAAGATTTCTATTTCAGATAAATGCTGTTACGTGAACTTTCTATTCATCTGTGAATCCTGAAAAATAAAATGTGTCATGGTTTCCACAAAAATATTAATGTTTTCAACATTGATAATAATCAGAAATGTTTCTTGAGCAGCATATTATTATGATTTCTGAAGATCATGTGACACTGAAGACTGCAGTAATGATGCTGAAAATACAGCTTTGATCACAGAAATAAATTACAATTTAACACATATTCACATAGAAAACAGCTGTTTTACATTATAATAATTTTTAACAATTTTTGTACTGTATTTTTGATCAACTAAATGCATTCTTAGTGAGCAGAAGATAATCTTATCAACCCAAACTTCTGTACCGTAACGTGTATAAAATCAGTATCTTCAATCTAGGTTGTGCTCAATTTTGCTGCCTACTAGAATAACCTATGAAGTACCTTATTTACTGTCTTAATAGAATTCCTGCTCTTATTGCGTATGATTGATCAGTTCACATTTAAAGAGGAAAGAAATGTTCATCTTGTAGTCTTTCATCTGTAATGTAATAGCTTTCTTCAAGTTTAACAAGCATCTGGCTGCTGTTTCAAGAGGAAATCACAACACAATCGATGGCAAACTGTAGAATATAACACCCACTTTTCACAACACAATCAATTCCTATTGGACACAATGAAGTGCCACACTACATTCTTCTCCTGGAATCTCCTGTACTGCTGTAAACATCTCACATTATGGACGTGCATTTTTGTGCAGATCCAGTACTGTGCGTCTGATATCTGATGTTTGCATGAGACTGAAAGCTGCAGCTGTTTTCATTCTCTGTTAATAATCACTGCTGCTGCTCTTATACTTTATACTTTTATACTCTTATAAAAGTACTTATACTTTTATACTTTTCTATTACTGAGCTGCTGATATTATACTTTTATACTGCTTCTTATACTTTGAAATTACTTTTGATTTGATCCCTAAAACTGAATGCCTACGTTTTGGCTAAGAAATGTTATTTATATTATTTATGAACATATACGATATGTTTGGGACAAGTTTGTACAATATTTGCCTTCATATTTCATGCATCTTTTCTGCAAACATATTTAACAAGTCATTTGTTTTACGTTTACAGTATGTTGAACTTGTCTTCTGCAGTTGGAGCAGAACTTTCTTTAATCAGATGGTTTTGTATGTTTTTAATAAATTTGTTACTTGAATCATGTTGAAATTACACTGTAAACAAAATAGTTGTTTCGACTTAATAATTTGTTACACTGCTGCCTTAAAAAATTTATTTTAGTCAATTAAAATATCCCAGTTGTCCCTTAAATTAACATTGAGTATCTTAAAATTTCAAGTTGACTAAACTAAAAAAATTTAAGTCAGCGGGGTAACAAATTATTTTAAGTTGAAACTACTTTTTGAAACATATTTTTTTTTTACAGTGTACGATAAGATGACTATTTAAACCTTGAAAAAAACATCAAAATCATGACTTGAATTGGTCAAATCTTCTGGAAAAAGGAGATTTTTTTTTTTTGCCATATTGCTCTGCCCTTCACTGACGATTAGGGAAAGATGTGGTGTTTTTGTGCATGTCCAGTTCCTACAGGTTTGCTCCAGATCTGATGGTGATGATGATGGTGATGCTGACCTGGCGAGCTGACCGGTTGTCTGGTGAAGGACACGTTGAAGGCGGGCTCCTCGCTGAACGCTGACGGATACATACGCCGGCGAATGAAGAAGCCCGCGCCGCAGCAGAAGAGCACGCCCATCATCAGCAGCAGCCTATGAGAGAGCAGACACACCTGACTGACACAAACACCATCCAATCACACGCCAGCTGCTGCACATAACCCACAAATGGCAGATATTAAAATTCTATAGTTTTATTGAAGTGGTAAATAAAAAAGGGTCAAAGATGAGAAACTTAAAATATATATATATTTGATATACATAGAAATGCAAGCAAAGTGCTTCAAATAACTTAAAAAGTACAAATAAAATGTAAAAAATATGGCTGAAATATTACATCATCATTCAGAGTATCAGATATATTTAAGTAAAAATAAAACTCTTATTCTAACCTTTATTTTTGCTGTCAAATGGGTAAAACCTGGTGGTTTGAAGGATTGTGGCAAAGATTTAAAATAATTAATTAGTATTTTAGGGCTGAACTGTGATCCTTAAATACAGTATTTTAATGTCATCTAATGATTCTTGGTATAGCTTTTATATATATATATATACAGGCGCGGACTGGCCATTGGGAGCACCGGGACGTTTCCCGGTGACCTGGCGGCTGATTTGGCCCGCTGCCCTGTTTTTTTTATTATTATTTATTTTTATATTTTTTGCCTTCCCAATGTGCCAAAGTGATCATTTCCGATTGTGGCATTCCCTAATAAATCGATAATAAATCATAAATCGGTTAGTCTTGACTGGCAGCGCCGCGCTTCACGTCTGTTCCTTGCCTCCGTCAAAAGGTTTTGAACAGAGTCGATGCGCGGGACTCGAGGAAGAAACAGTTCAATGTAGCGCAATTACTAACCTGTTCAGGGCTTCATGTGCAGGGGCCTCATTTATAAAGCGTGCGTACACTCAGATTTGATCGTAGAGTGTGCGTACGCTTAAATCCACGCCAGCGCTCATATTTATAAAAACGGTCTTTGACGTGAAAAAGCTCTTAGCGTCACGTCAGGGTCTGAACAGACTACACACTTTTTATTGTCGGAGTATTGCAGGTTTTTCTAAAATGTAAGCTGTTCTTGCAGCTCGCTGTTCTTAATTATGATGATTGGTGATGTTTTATATGTTAATGATAGTAATTAGGAGTCGTTTACAAGGGCAGAGAGCTGAAACCATTCAATTGCGCGCAAGTTTAAGATCATTTGATTCATAGATTTCACATCTGAAAGAGACGCGTACGCACGTTATCTGTTCGTACATTCATTCTATGAATAAAACGTATGCATATTCGAGATATGGTCGTACGATCAAATTTAGGATGGTTTCTGCACAACATTTTATAAATGAGGCCCCTGGTCAGTTTCATCTTTAATACGCTACTGTAGTTTTGTCTTTATTACAGTTTTTCTCAATTGCTAAAACACAATTTCTGAAACCATTAAACACAAAACCTCATCTTCAAGCACTATTTACAAAACCTCTGACTCCTCTCGCAAAATGAAACTTTCGCCTCAAAACAGTTTTACCAAGCACTGCTCTCAAATCATAAACAAAGTGATCAAAATGATATACACTATCAAGCAGTCAGTAAACAATACACCAAAAAATAGAAAACACATTGTTCAAAACATATAGTTCTCAGGGAGAAGTACATTTTTAATCTCAAAACAACTTTAATATTTTTCCGTCATTGTCTTTTGATGAACGAAAACATCATAGTAGCTCAAAATTTATCAGAAATTACTACTCTGCTTTGCTCTTTGCAATTTTTATTTTGTTCTTCCTCCTCCTTGTACCCCTATTTTTACAGTACTGTACCCTGCATCTCACAAACGTGTCCTTTGTCTCTGTGATACTGTAATTCTTGTTCTTTGTTGATATGAACCTGCAACCAGTCAAAATCTATTGAGCAGTCAGTACTGTTAACAAATGGAAAGCACAATGTTCAGGGCCATACAATTTGTTCATTGTACAGTATACAGTCTACAATGCACTGTACTACAGTATACAATACTAAAAGGGACAAAAATCAAAGGAGTAAATGTGATCAATGTGCTTCTTGTCTTTGGGCTGGGTCAGGCCAGAGCACTTCGTCGACATCATAAGCAATATTGTCCCACCTTCAACAACCTGTTTGCTCTCTGAACTGGCTTATATTGGTTGTGTCACATCATTTGAAACAGGTTACATCAGTTTTGAGTGGTTGTGTTCAATCAATGACATGTGTTCTCTATTTGTATTTGATTGTTGCCACTTGTGTTTACCAGTATGGATGACATGTGCATTAGAGTGCAGAATGTGTTTTGCTGAAAAGTCTAAGTGAGATCTGCAAATTGTGTTTTACCATGTCAAATGGTTTAAGGTATTGACAACAGACTGCACAATTAGCTAAATGAGGTCAGGCAACTGAGAACTTTGTTCAGCCAATGGGTTTTAGTGTTTTAGCAATTGAGAAAAACTGTAACCTAGTTGAGTATTAAACTGCTAGCACCTGTTAGGCTGTCAGTAGCACCCCATTATTATCATCAGTCAGAATACTGTGCTAAAGGACATCATCACCGATTGGAAAGTTACATTAATAAATGTAGCAGGCAGATATTCACATGGATTTATTGTATAGAAAGGGAGGGAGCTAGACACAAAAAATATCAGTCAGCCCAAAAATACAATAGTGTGTTCAGAAAATTTGTTTTAATATATTTGTATGAATTATAGGTTTGTTAAATCTTGGGTGTTTAAGTCATTTTAAGAGAAATAACAACATTATATGCAAACAAATTGCAATGAGGTGGTTGTTTTGCAACAAGATGAACACAGTTCTGTTAATAACAGACCTGCTGGTGAAGAAGAGACAGGTACAAGAAAAAAGGGAGTGAGAGAGATATTGGAGAAAATGAAGAAAAGAGAAGTGAAGGTGCAGTTCAAAAGAGAACCTTTAATTATTTTCCACGGCCTCGACTAAAGACTTAGACCTTTTTATGTGATGGTCATACAAATAGGCTAATAGTGTTGTCCATGTTTCAGAATGTGTTGTGGGTGTATGGGATGGCCTGGATGAGTGTGAGATTTCCCAGCCTGAAATTTTGTCCCAGTCCACCCCTGTATATACATATATATATATATATGTAGGTATATGATCTATTATTACACTGAATGACATTTTAGTGGGTTTGTTGGGTAATGTTTTGCTCAGAACAAGTAAAATGAAACAGGACATTCTAATGTATGGGGAAAAACCCTTACATTTTAAAGC
>CM041807.1:14442893-14522893 GCA_023376895.1 Aspiorhynchus laticeps
GGGCGCACTGGAGGCACGGGCACTAGGGGGCGCACTGGAGGCGCGGGCACTAGGGGGCGCACTGGAGGCGCGGGCACTAGGGGGCGCATTGGAGGCGCGGGCACTAGGGGGCCCTCGGCAGGCGCGGGCACTTGAGGGCGCTGGCGAGGAGCGGGCTCTGGGGTGCGCTGGCGAGGAGCGGGCTCTGGGGTGCGCTGGTGAGGAGCGGGCTCTAGTGGGCGCTGGCGTGGAGCAGCCACTGGAGGGCGCTGGCGTGGAGCAGCCACTGGGGGGCGCTGGCGTGGAGCAGCCACTGGAGGGCTCTGGCGTGGAGCAGCCACTGGAGGGCTCTGGCGTGGAGCAGCCACTGGAGGGCTCTGGCGTGGAGCCGCCACTGGAGGGCTCTGGCGTGGAGCAGCCACTGGAGGGCTCTGGCGTGGAGCAGCCACTGGAGGGCTCTGGCGTGGAGCAGCCATTGGAGGGCTCTGGCGTGGAGCAGCCACTGGAGGGCTCTGGCGTGGAGCAGCCGCAGGAGGGCTCTGGCGGGGAGCAGCCACCGGAGGGCTCTGGCGGGGAGCAGCCACCGGAGGGCTCTGGCGTGGAGCAGCCACTGGAGGGCACTGGCGTGGAGCAGCCACTGGAGGGCACTTGCAAGGAGCCGCCTCTTGGGGGCGCTCTTGAGAGCTGGACGGAACCAGCTGGGGCTCTGGAGAGCTGGACGGAACCAGCAGGGGCTCTGGAGAGCTGGACGGAACCAGCAGGGGCTCTGGAGAGCTGGACGGAACCAGCAGGGGCTCAGGAGAGCTGGACGGAATCAGCAGGGGCTCTGGAGCACTCTTCGCCGTGACCGGCGGCATCGTCTTCGCCGCTTCAGGCGGCAATACGGGCCCAGATTTCGCCGCGGACGGTAGCTGGCTTGGAAGCCGGGGAATAGCTTTGAGCGCTGACCTGACTGAAGCTATGGGGGGGTCTAAAACCTTTGACCTCAGGTCAGCGCTATTGGAGACACACTTCCGGGCTCGTGGGTACTTAATGTACATTGAGCTTGCCACACTCACCGCCGGTGGGCAAGGGAGAGCCACCGTTGACGGACTGGTTCCGACTCGGGCCCGGACACTTCCCAGACACAGGTAAATCCCTTCCCTCCAGGTAAGTCCAGTGGTGTCTGGGAGGTCTACGGGGTGATGGTAACAGGCCCCGAGCCGGAACATGTGGAGGAGGGCCGAGTCCTCCACCTCCGTCACCGCAGCGAGCCCACAAAATTCCCCAGCGTACTCCATGAAGGGGAGGTCCTTCCTGATGAGGGCAAAGAGGCGGGCAGCGAACTCCAGAGGGGGGAAAAACCAGAAAACAAACACTTTTCAAAAACGGAAAACATAACCGAGGGAGGAGTAACGCCGCTTACTTTCTTTAGGTCCGTGAATCTGTCACGCTCTCGGAGGGGAGAGCCAGGAGCAAGGAGCGAGGAGACCAGGAGATAATCCAACGGGGTTTTATTTTGACACAAGGTAGACATACATTCACGGACACAGGACACTGGAGACACTGGGCTTTTAAACAAGGAAATCAAACGAGGAGAACTGAAACAGGTGGGGAGTAATCAAAACACAGGTGGAGACTAAAGACACAGGGCTGGGAACTGATAATTACAAACGACAGGAAACACCAAATAAGGTCACAAGAGGAGGGGAAACACGTGACATGGGGAACACAGGTCTGACAATATAATTATTGATTTAAATGACTTCATACCATACAGCACTAAAGGAACATCAACTATAATCTCACTTTAAATATATAAAAGTTCAAACATTTGGGGGAAGTTTTTTTTTTTTTTTGGGGGGGGGCAAAATCAATACTTTTATTCATCAAGAACGCATTAAATTGATCAAAAGTGACAGATCAAATGATGCTGAAAATTCAGCTGTACATCACAGCAATACATTATATTTTAACATAAATTCACATAGAAAACTTTTGTTACAATTTATTTATTACAGTTTTAAATTTGGATAATATTTCATCATTTTTGATCAAATAAATGTAGTGTTAAACACTAAGATAACCAGTTGATCACTAATACAAATCTGACAAAGATACTAAATGTATCATCATAAAATGTTCTATCTTTGTTCAAATCTACATTATATTGTCTGGTAATTATTTTTATTTTTGTGTGTCCTGGGGGGGGGGGGGTAACTTGATGATCTTTTGAATCACTACATAATGTAATATGATGTGATTTATATGTTGCAGACAAATCATTATTTATTGTTTGATTTATTACTATAAAATGGGACTTAATTTCTTACATGCCATATCACTGTAATATCTATTATTCAGTTTCAGTGAGTGGCGTATATCTCATCTCATCTGTTCTGTGCAGTGAAGGTTCATCTCTGCCGTAATACATCACTGTTACCTCATTCATAACTAATTCATATGAATCTGCAGCCTGCAGGTTTCTGCATCTTCAGTTATTACATATTGTGGCAAATAGGCACATCCCATATGAACAGTACTTAAACAGTCTGCTTCAAAAACTTCAATACTTGTAAAAAAGTTTTATTTATTACATTTAATATATTGCTGTATCTCAGAGAATTATACAGGAGTCAATGACAATGTTGAAGAAAAAGAAACATCTTTTAAAATTTTTGTGTAACTAAGTATCATTTCCTTCAATACACGCAAGTATAAAATTAATTAATTAATTAAAGCGAATTTTATTTCATTTATTTACCATTTTACAAGTTCAGGTTGTAAAAAACTAAATAACTCGTTCTCATACAAATGTCAAATTATTTGATTTAAGGAAAAAAAACAAAAATGTATTGTTTACATATTTCATTTGCTTTGATTTTGGGAGACAAAAATTTAAAAAAATGTTCAAATATCACATTTAGAATATTGCTGGCCTTGTTCAAAAAGTATTTAGGTTATATTATTATTTTTGTATTGCTTTAGGTGTTTTATTACTAATGAATCATACCATGCAGAAATAAAAGCGTTGTATAGTGCAAGCTGTGTGTAAATAGAAGCAAATACAGTCAGAGCCTCAGCCGGCTTCCTGCTGAAAGCATCAATTTAATATAAATCTAATGTCTCAGAACCGTCTTTAACAATGAATGCTCTCAAGGCCTAATGGATCGGAATAGACTATGAGTTACGTAAATTATAGGACTATCTCAGCACGTGTCAGACAGTTTATACCACTTATCAGTTCTGAAGTGAGCAAACGCTGTTGTGTTCTGTGCTGATATTAACCTTCACCTGCATGTGAGTCAGAACAGTGTTGAGCTTCTCGAGCTTCACTGAGTCTTTCCTCTGAAGCTCTTCATATCTGAGAGAACGACTGGACTTCAAGCACGAGTCAAGATATCAGAGCTGATTCTCAGCAAACCTCTGGGAGAATCATCACACGCTGAAATCAGTCACACAAACTGAAAGGATCCAAAGAAGTCCTGTAATTATAATGACTAAGCAACAAAACTGCAATTGACTGAGTATAATATGTTGAATATGTAACCACTTTTTTGTTTATGATTGAAATGTATGTCTCTGACTAATAATAATCAACAAAAAATGTTCTTACTTGTAAGACATTACAAAAACATTTGGTGTAGGATTTACTTTGAAACAATTTTCACTCTGAAATTGCTAGTAAAATTTTACAAATTATTATGAAGAAACACCTTGGGTTGTATATGGGAGAGAGCGTCATCAAATTGAAAGGAGGTGTGAAACAGGCATGGCAGAAAACCATTTTTACATGCATAACCCAAGACGTTCCCCTTCAAGGGAACTCGCACTGCGTCCTCTAGTAGACACTATGGGGAACGAAATACCCACTATGCCATGCCACAGTGCATTGCCTGTCCACCTGGTGAAAAGAGTACCAAAAATAGTGGCAAACACCCACAGCAATGATGCCCGGACAGCTAAAATAACTTGGGGAACCCAATCAAATATAATATTAAAGAGGGACTTCCCATTCAGCCAAGTTGGGAAATAGGGATGGGCGATATGGGCTTACAAATACATCACGATATTTCTGGTATTTATTGCAATGACTATAATGTCCACTTCTTTAGAGAAAAGTATTATCTTTCCTATTTTTACCCAAAATAGGGTGTTGTGAGCATTACTGAGTACACATGTAATGTAATGACTGTTTAATTCATACTGGAAGCCAGAGGGCGCTCTTGCACAGAAACTACACACATGCATCACAGAAGTACAACGCTCTGTGAAATCCTAATATGGACAAAAACATCCAGTTATCGCTAAATAAAATGGACAATGCAGATAGAGAAATTTTAACTGATGAAACTTGAAGACAATATACATACGATTGCACAAAATATATGGTTTATCTGCATTCTTCAAGCAATCTTGGGTATTTTTTTAATATAAGGAAAGTATATTTATAATGAAATGCTAATCGATAGCCTGTATCACTGTATATAACACTATCATTCTGTAATATGAAACCACGTCTGATCACAAAAAGAAGATAATTCAAACACTCGACTATGTTATTAAGTTAATTTGGAGAAAAAGCATGTCAATAAATTATATCGTTGTTGGACAGCAGGTTTGTAAACAGACTCATACACATGCAAAACTGTATCGCACACATGCTACTGTACTACATTTATTCATTTTTGTGTACTGTACAGCCCTAACAAAACCAGCTCCAGACTGTAGAAGGAGCTCCTCATTTAACGATAAACTCAATTTCACGTCCACCTTGCGTGATATCGCTCCACACTGTCGCACACAGAAATATGTCAACAACTAGACTTTATCATTATTATCACGGGAAGACTAATTCTTATCGTGGGGGGAATTTTTACCGGTACACTGTAAAAAAAAAATTACAGTAAAAACAGCAGCTGTGGTTACTGGAATTCTACCGTAAATAATACAGTAACAACATTTTAGGTTTTACGGTTTTAACTTAAATTCACGGTTAAATACCATAATTTCATTAACTGATATAATGTTAATATACCAACCTATTGAAGTACTGAAATCTGTATCTTTGTAATACACTGATAACCACCAAAAGCAGTGATGAGAGTCACATGATGAACCAAAGCAGCTTTTAAATAATAACATATATAGAAGAAGCACAGCGTCATTCACACAAACACTGATCGCCATCATGATGATCTCAATAAACTGAAATATGCAATAAACATTAATTTAACAACATTAGATGTAACATACAACCCTAATAAACATAACTGATCAGAAAAAAACTAAGAATAAACAGTTATTTCAAAGAAAATACATCAAATTCAAACTAAATTTGAAATGCAACGCAGGGAATTCTGGGAACGTCAGTTTACGGGTTTTCCCTGTTCATTTTACACTTACCGTTAACCATTTAACAGGTTTTTACTGTAGCACTTTCAGTTTTTTACCATTAAAATCATGGTCATTTTTTACAGTGTATATCGCAAACGATAAGATATCACCCTACACTATTGGGAACACAACTGTTCTCAAACAGCTCCTAAGACTATGGACCATCTACTTAAAACCCTAAATCAGGGGAGACAGCCCAAAGCATGTGGGATCCAGGGAACCTTGAGAACACCCTGAGATCAGACGAGGCAGCCTATAATATCAAAAGAGAACCTCAGGGAGACCATCTAAGCCCTAGAAAGCGCAGAGGAAGCCTGACCCGGCTACCTGTAATATTCAGTAGGGAAAAAGCTCTCGACTCAGAGGGAGATCTTATCAAAGATAACCAGCCTCAACCAGTACATCTTTGACAAAAATACTTCCCGAGTAGGGAGACTTTACAAGAGCTCAATCCAAGGAACCTATACATGTGGAGGAGCTGCTTCAATATCTACATACTTAGTGAGGGACGTCACCCGGGCAGCTAGTCAAAGGGACCTGTCCTCAGACAGTTATCAACTTTGATAACGTTTAAAGGGATCCCCGGGTATTAAGACATGTATAGCTTAATATAACTGGTGGTGGTTGAGGAGAGACCCCCCCCACATGATTGTAAAGCACTTTGGGTGTACAGAAATACACAAAGCGCTATATAAATGCTTCATTCATTCATAACATAAATGATGTCTATTATTTAAATATGTAGTAGAAGACCCCTGAAAGACATGTTATTAAAAAAAAAAAAAAAAAATCAACATTGTTTTTGGACTATGGGGGCGCCATTATTTTATGTGCACAGTACATTCTGCATCGATGACGTCAATGGGTTGCACTCACTGGCGCTTTTTACCGCAACACAACTCAGAAAATAAAATACTGATACGATACCACATTGTGAGGCTTTTGGTTGTAATTTTCAGTCGAAGGGCAACTAAGAAGAGCAGAAAAGCATGGGAAGATTCCTGAGGACGAATAAAACTTCCTAAAGACCCGCTTCTTTGTTCTCTTCACTTTAGCCCTGATGCCTTTGAGTCCTTCAGTAGACCACAGCTACTGAAAGAGCTTACAAACGACTGAGACAAGAAACGCTAGATGCTATCTGTTAGGATGTAAACATACCGACGCTAATGACACGCGGCCGCTAAAGCAGTTTCTCAGCGCAGATTTCCCTCGATATCAGCGGCGTTTAGACTCTTTGTGGGGAAAAATCGATGGTACGGCATTTGGTTTAACCCTATACTTATATCCATCACCACCTGTAAGCTCTTTCAGTAGCTGTGGTCATCATATCAGTATTTTATTTTTCGAGTTGTGTATTCTGAGTTGTGTTGTGGTAAAAATAGCAACAGGTAGCGCTAGTAGCTCACCGAGTGCAACCATTTTACGTCATCAGAATAATGGCGCCCTCCATAGTCCAAAATATGTATAAAACGATGTGATTTTAAAAAAATAATATAAATCTTTAATGGGTCTTCTACTACATATTTCAGTAAGAGACATCATTAATGTTATATTAAGCCATACATGTCTTAATACCCAGGGATCCCTTTAAAGTGGGCTGCTGTAAATACACTGGAGGCTGCTCAACTTGAGATGCTGCTAATGAGAATGCAAGGAACACTACTTAAAAACCAAAATCACTGGGGATGGGCATCTTGCTACAATCTTCATAAAAGGGATTGGCACCAAAGAAAACAGTTCTCATACATCTTTGATAGACTTCTGCTTAAGAGGTAACAAGAGGAGCTCAAAACAGAAACTCTGTGCTCGATCCCACCTCACCGCAATCCATCGAGAGAAAGTCAAGCCTGGGTGGAACCGATTCTTCTGACTACTATCCCTCGGGAGAGAACAGAAAGAAAGGAATTGCTGAAAAGGGAAGCACTTCCCGTCAGAATCTTTCCATGGCCTGCAAAAGAGAATCAAACATACGAGGCATTTCTCAGCGCGATCGCATCACGCAGTGTGTATTCAGCTCCCTCGAGAGCCAACCACTAGATTCCCCTTAAAATATCAGGCGAGAACAGAAACTGTCACCAATGCATCGCATTAAGCCTGTTTGACTCCCTCGAGAGGCGACTGCGCTCATGCAAACACTGTCTACAATCTCGAGAAAAGTCTGCTCTCAGTAGCCTTGCGAATGCATAACCACGAGCGCATCCCGCCGTCTCACAAGTCAAACACACATTCACACTTATTCATAATAAGCACAATGAGTAGGGATGGGTACCGAGAACCGGTATTTTTTTGGACCGGTACGTAATTGGGTCAATACCAGAGTACCGATAAGCTTTAGGACAAACGATACTGTTATCAATACTTGCATTGTTTTATCTCTGTATACTTCAATGTTAATCATGAATTAGAAGCTGCTGATTGGTGTGTAATCAGTGGCGGCAAGAGTGAAACGTTCGAAAGTGTGGGCTCACGTTACAAAACTAAGCGACAGTGTCAGATGCAATATATGCAGTAGTGTAATAGTGAACAAAGGAGGCAACACCAGTAATATAATGAAACATTTATTAACAAAACACAACTACCTCAAGCAATGCGCTGTACAGGTGCTGGTCATATAATTAGAATATCATCAAAAAGTTGATTTATTTCACTAATTCCATTCAAAAAGTGAAACTTGTATAATGTATACATTCATTCCACACAGACTGATATATTTCAAGTGTTTATTTATTTTAATTTTGATGATTATAACTGACAACTAATGAAAACCCCAAATTCAGTATCTCAGAAAATTAGAATATTACTTAAGACCAATACAAAGAAAGGATTTTTAGAAATCTTGGCCAACTGAAAAGTATGAACATGAAAAGTGTGAGCATGTACAGCACTCAATACTTAGTTGGGGCTCCTTTTGCCTGAATTACTGCAGCAATGCGGCGTGGCATGGAGTCGATCAGTCTGTGGCACTGCTCAGGTGTTATGAGAGCCCAGGTTGCTCTGATAGTGGCCTTCAGCTCTTCTGCATTGTTGGATCTGGCATATCGCATCTTCCTCTTCACAATACCCCATAGATTTTCTATGGTGTTAAGGTCAGGCGAGTTTGCTGGCCAATTAAGAACAGGGATACCATGGTCCTTAAACCAGGTACTGGTAGCTTTGGCACTGTGTGCAGGTGCCAAGTCCTGTTGGAAAATGAAATCTACATCTCCATAAAGTTGGTCAGCAGCAGGAAGCATGAAGTGATCTAAAACTTCCTGGTATACGGCTGTGTTGACCTTGGACCTCAGAAAACACAGTGGACCAACACCAGCAGATGACATGGCACCCCAAACCATCACTGACTGTGGAAACTTTACACTGGACCTCAAGCAACGTGGATTCTGTGCCTCTCCTCTCTTCCTCCAGACTCTGGGACCCTGATTTCCAAAGGAAATGCAAAATTTGCTTTCATCAAAGAACATAACTTTGGACCACTCAGCAGCAGTCCAGTCGAGACGCTTCTGACGCTGTCTGTTGTTCAAGAGTGGCTTGACATGGACCCTGAAACCCATGTCTTGCATACGTCTGTGCGTAGTGGTTCTTGAAGCACTGACTCCAGCTGCAGTCCACTCTTTGTGAATCTCCCCCACATTTTTGAATGGGTTTTGTTTCACAATCCTCTCCAGGGTGCGGTTATCCCTATTGCTTGTACACTTTTTTCTACCACATCTTTTCCTTCCCTTCGCCTCTCTATTAATGTGCTTGGACACAGAGCTCTGTGAACAGCCAGCCTCTTTTGCAATGACCTTTTGTGTCTTGCCCTCCTTGTGCAAGGTGTCAATGGTCGTCTTTTGGACAACTGTCAAGTCAGCAGTCTTCCCCATGATTGTGTAGCCTACAGAACTAGACTGAGAGACCATTTAAAGGCCTTTGCAGGTGTTTTGAGTTAATTAGCTGATTAGAGTGTGGCACCAGGTGTCTTCGATATTGAACCTTTTCACAATATTCTAATTTTCTGAGATACTGAATTTGGGGTTTTCATTAGTTGTCACTTATAATCATCAAAATTAAAAGAAATAAACACTTGAAATATATCAGTCTGTGTGGAATGAATGTATACATTATACAAGTTTCACTTTTTGAATGGAATTAGAGAAATAAATCAACTTTTTGATGATATTCTAATTATATGACCAGCACCTGTATTGTCTCCCGGCTCCAGCTCCAATTGCAACTCGCGAGACGCATTCACATCAAATGTTGACTCACTCAACGGTACAGTTACACTCACGAGACACTGCACTTATTCACAATCACAAAAGTACATTATTTGCGTGTGCTTTAAAGTCTTGCCGGTTAAACATTTTATTTGCGTGCTGCTCTGACGTCCGATTATTCAGAGCGCATACACTGATACACTAAAAGGCCGGTCAAACAGCACATGATTCTTAGTTATCATCTGATTGTGCTAATACTGTCAAAAACACACAAGGTTTACATATAAACACAGAAATAAATATGCTGCCGATTGTCATTAAAGGGATAGTTCACCCAAAAATGTAAATTCTGTCATTATTTACTCCCTATCATGTTGTACCAAACCTGTATTAATTTTTATTCTTGTGCTAAACACAAAAGAAGAATGTGGGTAACCAAACTGGTTGCTGGTCCCCACTGACTTTGATAGTAGGAAAAAAATGAATAAATATGGAAGTCATTGGGGACCAGCAACTGTTTGGTTTCCCAGATTCTTCAAAATAACCTTTATGTTTAACAGAAGAAAGGAACTCATTCAGGTTTAAAACAACTAGAGAGTGAGTAAATGATGTATGGGTGAACTATTCCTTTAATGTTAATAAAATAAATAAAATAAAACACAAAGAGAAAAATAACTCACTGCTCCTGACTGAAGAACTTTAACACAGTTGCTAAAGTTCAGCAGTAATAAAATAACTTGAAATTTTCAACAATTTTTCAAATATATTTTCGCACCAAATAGTATCGATAACAGTATCGATAAGCAGTATCGGTATCGATAAGCAGTATCGGTATCGGTATCGATAAAATGTAAACGATACCCATCCCTAGCAATGAGCGCATTCAATCATGCATGTCATCAGGTCCTCAAACAGAGGCACACACTAAAGCTGTGTCTGAAACCGCTCACTCATTCACTCATCCCTATATAGTGTACGGAAGTTGAGTGCACTATATCAGAAAGGAGTGAACTGATTCAGACGGTGACGTGTACATGAGACTTCGTCACATATTAACTTATATTACATGTACCTTATTTTAGAAAATAATATTAATAGCAATAACACTCAAAATTACTTTATATTGTAACTATACATACCTCTGCGTCAGGTTTCATCGATGGTATATTATTAATTTGTTTTGTAATGCTTCTATGTGACCCTGGAGCACAAAAGCAGTCTTAAGTCGCTGGGGTATATTTATAGCAATAGACAACAATACATTGTATGGGTCAAAATTATCGATTTTTCTTTTATGCCAAAAATCATTAGGATATTAAGATCATGTTCCATGAAGATATTTAGTAAATTTCCTACCATAAATATATCAAAACTTTATTTTTGATTAGTAATATGCATTGCTAAGAACTTCATTTGAACAACTTTAAAGATGATTTTCTCAATATTTTGATTTTTTTGCACCCTCAGATTCCAGATTTTCAAATATTGTCCTATCATAACAAACCATACATCAATGGAAAGATTATTTATTCAGCTTTCAGATGATGCATAAATCTCAATTTCGAAAAATTGACCCTTATGACTGGTTTTGTGCTCCAGGGTCACATACTGTATGTTCATAATCATTAAATACTATTAAAATACTGTCAACAAAAATAAATACACACATTATCACGTTCATAAATTTATGTATTTATTATTTATAGTATCTTGAAAATCTCCCGAGCAGTGTTTTGCACTCAGATAAGACGACAGGGTCGTAGAGCGCTGTCAGGCGAATATTAATTTTACATCAGAATGAATATGCTTCCTATAGGTGATTAATTTTAAATTATCCAACAAATTATAATAATTTTTTAATTTAAGAAAGATGCAACCTCAGTAAATTAGTAAAATGTTAAATTTAGTTAATGCCTACATAATATATTTTAATATAAATAATGTCTAGAGGACGCAGTGCGAGTTCCCTTAAAAGGGAACATCAAGGAATACATTGAATAAAATACTACATTTTTAAAAGACTGTAAAAAAGTTTTTTTTTTTGTAAAATGTACTCCAATCTTTATTTACAATTTGGAAAAATAATTTTTACAGTGTTGGATCTTTAAAAATTAGCAAATCTCAGAAACTTTTAAGGAGCCATTGACAAAAAAGAGTGTATGATGCATTAATATAGTGCTTTATAGTGTATTGCTGTACACCCAAAGCACTTTACAGTCATGGGGGGGGCGGTCTCTCCTCAACCACCACCAGATGTAGAATATATGATTAAGAAAAGGAAAGAAACATTAATTTTGTAGTTTTGCATCACACAATTTTAAAATATTTTATGCACCCCCAAAAGAAAAACATGCTTACTGTTGAAAAGTTATTGTATGTATTTATCTCCACACAAAAACAGTGTTGTGTCATCACCCAAAGGCCACAAGGCGTCACTGACCATCTGATATAGACAACAGATAAACATCAGTATAAAATATAACCCAATCCTAGTCAAGTCATGTTCCTACAGTTGATAATGTGAAGATAAGAGCGATAGCATCATGTTTAGAGTTGCTAGAAACCATGACATGTAATCTCACAGTAAACAACACAAACCTGACTCCATCCGTCACAAACACAGCCGAGACCATCATTTCTCACACGGTAAAACCAAATATCACAATGTCACATGCAAAGGTCAGCATTTTGTTTGACCAGCTGCAAACCTCTGAAATGGAAATAAACTACAGTTCGACTACGCTTTCTAAAGAACATGTGGTGTTTGCCTGTGCAGAACCAGCCAACACAACGTTAAATACTCATTAAAGGAATTGTTCAGCAAAAAAGAAATGAAAAAATGAGTTTGTTTCTTCATCAGGTTTGTATAAATGTGTCTCTGCATCAGTGTCTCAGCAATGCATGCTCTGCAGTGAATGGGTGCCGTCAGAATGAGAGTCTGATAAAAACATCACAATAATACACAGCACTCCAGTCCATCAGTTAAAGGATTCGTTCACTTTCAAATTAAAAT
Source organism: Aspiorhynchus laticeps (assembly GCA_023376895.1). Lineage (NCBI taxonomy): Eukaryota > Metazoa > Chordata > Actinopteri > Cypriniformes > Cyprinidae > Aspiorhynchus > Aspiorhynchus laticeps. The sequence goes on from CM041807.1 coordinate 14,455,455, forward strand.
TCTGATAATTTACTCACCCCCATGTCATCCAAGATGTTTATGTATTTCTTTCTTCAGTTGAAAAGAAATTAAGGTTTTTGATGAAAACATTCCTGGATTTTTCTCCATATAGTGGACTTCAATAGACTCCAAACGGTTGACGGTCAAAATTACAGTTTCAGTGCAGCTTCAAAGGGCTATAAATGATACCAGTCCTATCTAGCGATCGGTCATTTAAAAAAAAAAAATGTATATGCCTTATATACACAAATGCTCGCCTTGCTCTGTTCTGCAATGTGCGTTTATGACGTCACGTAATACGTAATTACGCTGAAAAGGTCACGCTTGACGTAGGCGGAAGCACCGAATCAGTGTTTACAAGCTGGACGTGCAAATACTAAGTCAAACGGCGTTAAAAGGTAAAACAACGATGTCGGACGATTTTGAACTTGGAGGAGAAGATGAGATGGAGTTTTTCGCCCTGCCCTACCCTTTTGAGCCGGAATACACAGAGGAAGAAATCAGGCAGATGGAGGACACTGCTGCGGCGACACAAACCTCTCAAGCGTGACCTTTTCAACGTAATTACATATTACGTGAAGTCATGAACGCGCATTGCAGAACAGAGCAAGGCGAGCATTTGTGTTTATAAAGCATATACTTTTCGACTGAAGAAAGAAATACATAAACATCTTGGATGACATGGGGGTGAGTAAATTATCAGGAAATTTTAATTTGAAAGTGAACTTATCCTTTAACTGATGGACTGGAGTGCTGTGGATTATTGTGATGTTTTTATCAGACTCTCATTCTGACGGCACCCATTCACTGCAGAGCATCCATTGCCGAGACACTGATGCAGAGACACATTTCTACAAACCTGATGAAGAAACAAACTCATCCTGATCTGGGATGACCTGAAGATGAACACATTTTTAGCTAATGTTCATTTTTGGCTGATATATTCCTTCAATATTTCAAACAGATCATGTAAATAACATAATTCTTCTTGTGAACTGAGTATAATAGCCCTCTTCCCTACAGTTGGCTGGCTTGTATACAATCAAAGCTTTGCTGTGATCTAGTTCTTCTGCATCCAGCAGAGTTGATGCAATGACAGGTCAATATGTTTCTCTGACCGCAGCTTTACGCTTCAGCGCTTGAACTGTGATGTTGATGGATGGCGTCTGCATTGGTTTGATTAAGATGTTAAAAACCCATGCGTCCAAATGGAGAAACGCAAGAGTTTAAAAAACAGTTCACCACCAAAACAAGAATTTCGCCATCAATTATAAACCCTCATGTCCTTTGAAATCCATATCTGACCTTATTTCTCCTGTGAAAAATAACACAGAGTATGCAAACAAAATGACTTGAGAAATGAAAAATTTGAGAAATAAAAATAAGATAGTTATCATACAAAATGTATTTTATGTCACCCTTTTTCAACACTTACACTTAAATATGTAAAAGTCAAATAAAAAATAATAAATTAATGCTGCTTGTGCTCATGTGACATGTTCTTACTCAGTAGGCTTAAACGCAAATACACAATATATAATACAGCACTAAGCCCCAAGTGGTGTACAGTGAATTTATAACAGCTAATGCCTGGCTCACACTACAAGATTTGAATATCGTGGCGCATCACACACTACAAGATATTAAGATTATCATGCCAGACGGAGCGCCTCACGTGATCTCACGCAGCAGCAGCTCGTCAGTAATGTGTTCCTGTGGCTCAGTGGTAGAGCATTGCGTTAGCAGCACAACAGGTTGTGGGTTCGATTCCCAGGGAACACACATAGTGATAAAACATGTATAGCCTGAATGCACTGTAAGTCGCTTTGGATAAAAGCGTCTGCTAAATACATAAATGTAATGTTTACATATGGCAGCTTTCTACACTCAGCCTGTACGTTCATAAATGAGGCGATTTCAGCCGGCGCTTCTCTTTCTCCTTACGCTTGTGATACGTTTTCCACACATTATACACACAGTGTTACTACAAAGCTTCAAGAAGCCGTTTCCTCAGTGGCGGCTCCAGGGGTTTTTGTTGGGGGTGCTAGGGGGGGCTTAACACTTCAGAAGGTGCTAAAAAAACGAATTAAATTGATAGAAAGTAATGAACGCCTAACTTTAGCTATCAGTTTTTTATATACAGCAGCTTAGAAAAAGGCATTTTTTTCCAGTGGTATTAAACTTCTCACATGCTACTGATTAGTAATATACTAATTGCCAAATATGACACTTACAAAGTAATGTAATTTATGAACGAATATAGAAAAGAGAGAAAGTTGGGATTTCTTCTTTTTTCATTGTTTTATTTATTTATATAAGTTATCTTTATTTTTATTTTTTACACACATCTAGTGATTTTTGTCTGACCATCAAGAGTCAGTCACTCAATGCCAAATGTTAGGAAAACATGGTAAATTCTAACCATTTATAATAGATATTACAATTCATAACCTATTTCCACACGGGCACACATTGCGGGTGATAACCTCCCCGTGCTGATTTGCATCATGTATGATAGCCAGAGATATTGTCAAACGCATCAAAAATTGGCAATATTAAGAGGATTTAGCATTTCCAATTAATGTAGGCCGGTTACATTCTTCTTATTACTAGGCATATTATTATTAGATTACGTTTATTATTAAATTACATGAAATTATTGCCCCGCAATAATTTCATGGCGCATCATGTGAGGATAATAAAATAGTCTATTAGCTTACTCCTCATTGAAAATGTTTTTAAAAAGTTTTTTTTTTTAAACAGGTCTATTAATTTATACAATGAATTATAGGCCTATAATTACTATTATTAACACGGTCATATCAATGAACATCAATGAAAATTCAGAGCAGCTGCATGCACCAATTTTCAAAAACAACCTGTTTAATGCGAAATAAAGTTTCTTCTCATGTTTTTCACTATACCAGCCACAAGAGACAGTTTAAGACAGTTATATACCGTTATCAGCATATGTTAAAGTAGATTCGTCTCTCGTTGTCTCGGAGAGAATATGCGCCGTTAATGCAGCATTAGCCATCAGTTTGTGTTTTTACTTTCACTTCTGCTTGAGTTGAGTTGCTCCCACATATTATCAATTGTTTATAGGCCACATATTAGGCATTTCTTTAGGTTTTTAATGTTTATCCTTGGGGGGGCTGTGCCGGGGATAAGCAAGTTTCTGATGGGGCTATAGCCCCGTCAAGCCCCGCTCCAGCGCCACCACTGCGTTTCCTCCGTCTCCACTATCCAAGGGACCTGTGCAGCAGCTGCTTTGTGGTCACGCATTGGCTATTGTGAAAGTACTGATGCAATCAGTCGTCATCCTGATTTAAATCTTAAATATCAAACATGTTTGATATGATCGGGGTGGCCCCGATTTGTGTGCGAGCAGATCGGGAGGTGCAAGGTTCGATCTGTGAACGCCTCACATTACCAGATAACCCGCGCCAATCATCGGGACCGATCGAGGTGCTCCACAAGATTTTTCCTCCGATTCTCGGGAGGGGGACATCGGGGCTAAATCGGGCTAAAAGTCCTGTAGTGTGAGCCAGGCATAAGGGGTGTTGTTAGACTTGCTGTTATAAATTCACTGTAAACTTTTATAAAACGGTTATTCCATATACATAGTAAGGTTTCACAAAATAAAACAGAGCAAATAAAGAGTCATGCTAATAATAAAAACAGTATTCTTCCACCAAGCAATGTAGTTCCTCAGAAACAGCTGTAGGTGCAACACAGTGGTTGCCGAGCAACACACAAACGTAAACAAAGGTGTGTTACTTTGTAATTTACAACAGCTTTGAACACGGCTCAGCCAATCAGAATCAAGGACCGGAGCTATAGTTTTATAACCTTGTTTTTGACACTGTAATATAAAATCCTATTCTTGTGACCCATTGGCATGCTGGGTAAATACTACTGCCACAATGGATGCTGAAGCAGATAATTAGCCATCGATGATGACCTTTCAACAGAACATCTGTAATTGAAGGTCCTAATTACCAGCACACTTTAAAAGTGGCTGCCCTTTGATTTAACGAGCGTAACCGTCCGCATTGAGCTTCTGATATTTACTGCAAGTCTTTGTTCAGTGAGGTGTGAAGCAGTTCTGACAAATCACACTGCTTAAACATTAATTATCAGATTTTTCTTTTTTTTACTATAATTAAAATAAATAAAAATCCAGCACTTAGCTTGTTCAATATAAAATTGCATCAGTTTACAGTTTTTTTTCATCTGCTTACACACAATCTCTCCTCGTCACACAGTTTCTGAAAGCTGTCACTCAAACACACACCAAATCTGCAAAACCATATGCTAATTATTGGACTTTGACTCTGTTTTCAATTTCATAAACACTTTTTGCAAAACACAACACACAGTTCTCTCTGTAACACACACACATCTAACAGGAATTAATATCATGGCAAATGTTTGTTTTTGAGATGTGTTAAAATAATGATATTTTGAATGCAGTGCATCATTTTGCAAGAGATGTGTTTTGCATTTTGTGTGCAATTCTTGGATTTGTGTAAAGTTTGGAAAAATAGAGGCAAAGTTTTGAAAATGTGTGAAAACAGCTGAAAAAACATGATAATGTCGCTGCTTCAGCTCACAACAGCACAAACACTGACTGCTGGTACTGAAGACACACAGTCCATCCGTATATACATCATGTTCTGTTCTTGTTTGGCAGAACATGTTAAAGGCAGGGTAGGTGATTTGGTTCAAAAACTATTTTTGTTCTGCTGGTTGAAAGTCTCTTCACATCCCGATAGCAATCACTAAGTTAAAGGGATAGTTCACCCAAAAATTCTGTCATCATTTACTCATCCTCAAGTAGATCCAAACCTGTATGAATGTGTTTGTTCTGAACACAAAGGAAGATATTCTGAAGAATGAGGGAAACAGAGCAGTATTTTTCTCCTACTATTGAAGTCAATGGTGCCCCAAAACAGCCTGATTACACACTTTCTTCAGAATATCTTCCTTTGTGTTCAGAACAAACACATTCATACAGGTTTGGAACTACTTGAGGATGAGTAAATGATGACAGAATTTTCATTTATGGGTGAACTATCCCTTTAAGTGTCTAAATGTATTTATATCATCTGTGGAAGGCCATAAAATGTTTGATCAATCATCGTCGTCATCAGCGCCTTCATTACGTTATTGCAGAGCGAGCGAGAATGGAAGGTGTTATTACTGTAATACAGTATACTCGCTTCTCTATTCTTTTTGTATTCTATCAATTTGTTTTATTTTTATTTATTATACAATTAAAAAAGCAAAAAGGCCTGTAACAGTAGCTTGCTCTATTCTTTTTCTATTTTATGCTTTCTTTTTATTTATTATATAAAAAAACTAGTGCTGTCAAATGATTAATCGCATCCAAAATAAAAGTTTTTGTTTGCATAATATATGTGTGTGTACTGTGTATATCTATTATGTATATACAAATACACACACACAGTATATATTTTGAAAATATTTATGTCTATATTTATATTCATATAATTTATATTATAAATAAATATATTTAATATATAAAAATATATATATTTTTAAATATATACATGCATGTGTGTGTATTTATATATACATAATAGATATACACAGTGCACAGACATATATTATGCAAACAAAAACTTTTATTTTGGATCCGATTAATCGCGACTAATCGTTTGACAGCACTAAGAAAACCTTGCTATGTGTACTGTGTTAAGCTAATAGCACTTTAATTGGTTTTGATTGCTTCCATTGTCCTCATTTGTAAGTCTCTTTGGATAAAAGCGTCTGCTAGATGTAAATGTAAATGTGATATTCTGTGTTTTGTACTGTAATGTTTTGTCACCGGTGAACGAGACATGAGCTGATCTCTCATCGTGTCACTGTCTGTGTGCGGTCATGTGATTTGAAGGAGGCGTGGCTTTGGAGAGTGATTTGTACGGAGGGTGGGATCTTATGTTTTTAAGCTAGCTTGCTATTGTTAGCCTCTCTGGAATCGCGCGATCACACACACAAACATTGAGAAGCACAGAAACTTACAGTCAAAACAGCCCTGCAACTTTTATTAATAAAAGAGCTTCGATACTGAATCGCTACATTAAATGAGATAAAATCGCTGTTTTTGAAGTAACTAAACTCGCAGCAGCTTTGTTTGTAGAGAGAGATACGCAGATGCAGGTAATTCACACACACACACACACACACACACACACACACACACACACACACACACACATCTGTCATATCTCTCGTGCTCTCTCAATAAATTAATTCAAATTAATGCATTCAAATAAATGTGATAATCTATGTGTCTGTTTTGAAGCGGGCAGAATGCCATATGAGCCGTCACTGATTAAAATAACCATCATTTGTACCCTTCCAGTCAGATATTACAATGCAAACATCATTAACAGATTTATCTTGTCAATGCTGGCAAATGACCATGGTATAACAGGAATAATGCACGGCTAGCTGTGCATTCAACAATTGTAATGCACTCCACTGTGTTCTCTTTGCTTTAACGTTATGCATTAAAATAATTTAATGCACAGCTAGCCATGTAATATCCCTTACATTAGACAACAGCACAATACTAATATTTATAGTTTTTTCTTTGCTTTCAAACATTAAATCATAAAGCTTTTATTTTGGTGGAAACTGCATGGAAACGTCTCTTTAGAAATGCTTCTGTTTTGTTGACAACAGATTTATAAACGCTTGGGAAGCTGTTTTGGAGCATGTTGTATATTCAAATGCACATTACATGCAGCGAACAGAACACAGTGCTTGATTAACATCCTCAAAAACACGAGTGTTTAGATAACGAGCCTTAAAAATGAGATTAAACTCAACTCGAGCTGAAGTCAAGTCTTGATTGTGAAGCATGTCTGAGCAACAGTTCGGAGTATGAACGGCACTATAATAACTCTGGTTTGCACTAAAAAGAAAGAGATTTATCTCATTTATAATAATGCACGGTGATATTTCAGAACATTTAAGTAAACTGCATGAGGTTAGATGGCAGATTTTGCACTGAATTTCGAAAGTAATCCATTTAATGAATTCCCCAATTTAATGTCATCAATAGCAAGTCTAAATACGTGCAATGTCTATGAACCATGCATAACTGTGTCCAGGCACACTGAAAGTCTTCATAAATTATAAAAGAAGGCCATGTCAATATTTGCAGCTGTTCAAAGAAAACGTATGATCTATATTTAAAAAGTGACACGCACCATATAAGCCACATGTGATAAATAAATGATGACAGTCCAAAACAGAGACTGCATGAAATATTAAACACATGAGTTATAATCTAATTCTATGAAAAGACGCCCTTGATGTAGTGATAAATAAAGTGAAATGCGAACAGCAGCGTATATGACAGTGATTTCTTTGACGCTTGGATTGTGAGCGGATCAGAGAAGGGTTTATGTAAGCGTTTAATCTTTCAGGAGGATGGACAGAGAGCTGAATCATCAGAAATATCACAGTGCGCTCGCCACGATTTGACTGAAAACATCTACAGTTTGTGAGGAAATAAATTCACTGTTAAAAACATCACTGCTGCAAAGAAAGAAGTGTGTTTGAAGTTTAATAGCTTAGGGAGAAACGTCTATAAACTACTTTAGAAGTCATCTCAGCAACAAGGGATTACTTCAGTTATAACATTTCTGTAAAATTGCCAGTATTAGCCAACAGACTCATTTTTAACTGTAGTCCTTTGGTTAGATGTTAAAAATGGCATAAAAACATTAAAACAACCCCCACACACTGAACAAAAAAAAAGTTGGGCAAACTTAAAATTTCAAGGCAACCAGCTTGAGCAGATTTTTGAGTTTTCTCAACTTCTTGTTTTAAGTTTCTACAACAAAAAGTTGGGAAATTTCCTAAAAAATAAGTTGAGAAAACTCAAAAATCTGCTTTAGCTGGTTGACTTAAAATTTTAAGGTGGCCCAACTTTTTTTTTCTTTACAGTGCACTTCTGTAATGACAGAAGAGTAAGTAGATAATAGCAAAAAAAGTATTTGTAAAATGTCCCTAGAAAATATGTTTGGATGCAGGATATCTGATCATAATTAAAAGATAAATCTATTTAAAATAAAATTTAAATCAAAATCATTTTTGTGCATTCTGCTATAAAGAATACATTTTTGAAGCTGTCAGTAAAATAAACATTAATGGAGTTTTGTTTTACAAGAATATACTACATCAGGCTTTTTTTGTTTTAATTCAACATTTCATGTTTAATTCAATGCGCTACTCACCATTACATTATAATTATTTGTGAAATTTACAAGCAATTTCTAAGTGAAAATGGTTTCACCACCAGATTGTCAGAAGTGTGGTTGTTTACTGTGAAATTACTATATATGTCCCTGGAGCACAAAAGCAGTCATCAGTAACACAGGTATATTTGTAGCAATAGACAACAATACATTGTATGGGTCAAAATTATACATTTTTCTTTTATGCCAAAAATCATTAGGATATTAAGATCATGTTCCATGAAGATATTTAGTAAATTTCCTACCATAAATATATCAAAACTTAATTTTTGATTAGTAATATGCATTGCTAAGAACTTCATTTGAACAACTTTAAAGATGATTTTCTTAATATTTAGATTTTTTTCACCCTCAGATTCCAGATTTACAAATATTGTCCTATCATAACAAACCATACATCAATGGAAAGATATTTATTCAGCTTTCAGATGATGCATGAATCTCAATTTCGAAAAATTGACCCTTATGACTGGTTTTGTGCTCCAGGGTCACATTTGGGGTTAGTAAGATTTTGTTGTTGTTGTCCTTTAAATAAATTAATACTTTTATTCATCAAGGATGCAGTAAATTGATCATATATGACAGTTCTAATGTTAGAAAAGAGGTTACACACAATTCAGGAATCACAGAATGCAAAGCTGTCAGATCAGAGCGGAATCATTATAAAGTCCTGGTCTATGTAGACTTCCAGTATATTCTGTCAGACAGCGGAATATTGGACTCTAAAGTTATTATAAATGAGTTTCACTTCACCTTTAGAGCTCTTTTAATAGCTGATGTAGACAAACTACTCAATACAGACCACAGGCTTCTGATGAACTACATATAACATTCATAAGACACTTACAAAGACCTTTCCATGCATACTTTCTCACACTACCGTAGATGCATTAAGTCCATGACATGTTTAGATGAAAACACAAAATATGCCAGTTTATGATTTCTCATGGTTTATGTAAAAAGCTGAGCTGATGAAGACTAGCTTATTCACTTTATGTGTTTTAGACACCAAAAAACATCCACGTTTAACATCATTCTTGGGAGTTTTAATAATATACTTGTGTATACATTACATCATTGTGTGATTATGTAAACAAACTGCTCAAAAGAATCAGTTCACGGAAAATAATCAGATTTCCACGTTTGTCTGAGGCTCTGTATCACAGATAATAATAATGTGGTCAATAATGTCCAGTTTCTTGCACAGACCGATCGTTTCACTTCATAAGACCTCAATATATCGTCAGGAGCCATGGGTATTAATTTTGTGTTGCCAGATATGCTTTTTTGACTCTCAAAGTGATGGTAGCCGTTGAATCATCAAGGCCTACGCTTTCAGCTAAATATCATCTTTACTGTTTTACTGAAGAACAAAAGTCAGCTACATCTTGGACGGCCTGAGGATGAGTGAATTAACAGCAAATCTTCATTTTTGGGTAAACTATCCCTTTAATCTGAGTTCAAACACAACATGACTAATCTGAAAGGTCATCGCCATCAAACGGCCAAAAGATCCTCTGCGTTCGCGTCATTCAAAGGTGCCAATCATTCAACAGAAAACAGTCATCCAGTACAGAAGAACCAGAGGGGAAAACATCAAAATAGCTTATGGGTTTGTGATCTCACACGGATCCAGGGTGCGAACCACGGGGGAGCTCGGCTCGCCTTAATAAGACATGGGCTCTCCTGAAAAAGTGATTTGTGAAATTTTGGGTGGTCTCAAAAAATATTGACAATGTGTTATTTTGACGTGCAATTTCAGTTTTGTGTAATGTGATCATCGTGGATTATTATGTGTAAAATTGCAAAAATATCATTCATTCATGCATGACGGCGATTTAAACCAAATTCACTTTAATAAAGATAACTATACATGCTATTCTTGTCATGAGCATCAAGGTTTCAAATTCCACTCATGTTTAGTACATGTTAACTCAAAGATTCGTAGAAAAAATATAAACGTTGGAAGCCGTTGATCTGCACGCGAAGTCCTTGAAATCCATTCTGCAGTTAGCATCATATAGCTTCATATAGCCACCATGGCAAAAAGAACACAAGGCATTCTGTGTTAACGTAAGGCATGTTATTCACAATTATGTGTTGTGGCTGGGTTGCTATAGGTCTGCGTGACGCTCGATTGACAGCCTGATGCTAAATAGACTATTTGTGGGTGGCTGTTTGTTTCACCTATCAATTCGTGTCGATCATGTATAATAGGGTAAATCCTGTATAGTGATTTATCCTATATAGTGCTTGCATAAAGCAAGTAGTGCATACACTTGTAGCTGTTCTGTATCTTCGTAAGTCATTGTAATACCTCTTTTGAGGCATGCGCAAGCGCAAGAACCCCCTAGCACCACCCCCCACCCCCCGTTATAAAAAAAAGGGATCCCCCAAAGTCCACGGTATAGTTCGAACACTGCACGGATCTGACGCAAGCGTTCCATCACATTTCCCACTGAGCTTGACTCCTGCTTTATCTGCACACCACAATGCAAAGCCATGCAATCACGTCCCCAAATGAACACTGCTGCAGGTATTACAGCAGGACACATTCAGAGATAAAAGCAGGCCAACGGGATGTTCAATTTGGCTCATTACAAACAGAAAGAACATGCAGCATTATAATTGGAGGCCTGCCGATGAACTCCTCACAGACTCCCAGTGGGACACAACATCCAGCCCAGAGCTCTTAAAGAGACAGCTCCCCAAAAACACCCCAAAAACATTTATCATCATTCCGTCACTACTAGCTGCTCTTTTACATGCAAGTACAATAAATGGGACTGGAGCCTTCAAGCTTTTTTTTTTTTGATAACTTTCCATTTGATAGCTTTCTGTGAGGCAATTTTTTTGACATTTAAAAATTATATATTTTTTATATTATATCATTTTATTTTTATATAATAATAATAATAATAATAACATTTATTAATTATTAAAAAAAATATTAAATATTAATAAAATAATATTATTTTATTAATTATTATTATTATTTGTTTTAATTAGTTATTTTACTAATATCCAATCATACAAATGAAAAAAAAAATTCTAATTGACATTTAATAATTTGCATAACATTTTAAAAAGCTTAAAAATAGGCTCAAAAGTCAGCCAGCTATTAAATTGTTAATTATTGCACCTTTAGCCTCAACAGTAGGGTTGCTTTTTACCCCAAATACCTTATGATTTTTACATTCTTCAGTTATTGAAAAACTGAATTTTTGTGCAATCTAGTGGTTTAGAGGAAAATAAAGTCAAATGCACATTTTACCACTTAGCTTTGTTGTACAGTACATGATAAATGAATATTATTTGTAATCATTTTGTAGACCACGCATACACATCACAGATGCATATCAATAAATCAATCAATAAATGCAAACCTTCTCCAACTCTTGATAATCTGGTCCATATTTTGCAGTCAAAATTCAGCTGAAATATGAATTGTCGTGACACTTCACCACACCAATAAATTATAGAATATTTTCTCTGGAGCTTTTAAGTATGCAAAATGATCAGTTATTGGTATCAGCAATAAATGATAGAATATCACTGAAAAATTATAGAATATTTTCTCTAAAGCTACCAAGTACACAAACTAATCGGTTATTGGTATTGGTGATAAATTATAGAATATCACTGATAAACTACAGAACATTTTCTCTGGAGCTTCCAAGTATACACATTTATTTGTTATTGTATCAGCAATAAATTATAGAATATTTTCTCCAAAGCTACAAAGTACACAAAATAATCGGTTATTGGTATTGGTGATAAATTATAGAATATTTTCTCTGGAGCTTTTAAAGGTGGGCCTTTTGTTTTTGTAATCAGGCTCTCAAAATGCATGTAGAGATTTTGATTTATCAGCCAATATATCGGTTATGAGCTTCCAAGTATATAAAATTATTGGTTATTTGTATAGCAATAAATCATAGAACATCACCAATAAATTATAGAACATTTTCTCAGGAGCTTCCAAATATACAAATTTATTTGTTATTGGTATCAGCAATAAATCATAGAATATCACTGATAAATTATAGAATATTTTCTCTAAAGCTACCAAGTACACAAAATAATCGGTTATTGGTATTGGTGATAAATTATAGAATATCACTGATAAATTATAGAATATTTTCTCTAAAGCTACCAAGTACACAAAATAATCGGTTATTGGTATTGGTGATAAATTATAGAATATCACTGATAAATTATAGAATATTTTCTCTAAAGCTACCAAGTACACAAAATAATCGGTTATTGGTGATAAATTATAGAATATTTTCTCTGGAGCTTTTAAAGGTGGGCCTTTTGTTTTTGTAATCAGGCTCTCAAAATGCATGTAGAGATTTTGATTTATCAGCCAATATATCAGTTATGAGCTTCCAAGTAAATACAATTATCGGTTATTAGTATTAGCGATAAATCATAGAACATCACCAATAAATTATAGAATATTTTCTCTAAAGCTACAAAGTACACAAAATAATCGGTTATTGGTATTGGTGATAAATTATAGAATATTTTCTCTTTATTGGTGGGCATTTTGTTTTTGTAATCAGGCTCTCAAAATGCATGTAAAGATTTTGATTTATAAGCCAATATATCAGGTATGAGCTTCCAAGTATATAAAATTATCGGTTATTTTGCAAGGGCCAAAATTTCCATATCAGTGCATGCCTAAAAGAACGACATGACTAAAGAGCAGAATTTACTGGTCATGTTTGGGTGAACTAAGCAGATATAACCATCTGATCTCATCAGAAATCCACCCTGGTATTTTTCTTATTTTTGTGATCACTGTTAAAAGATAAACACAGCCTAAGAGTGTCTTTTCTAAGTGCTGCTGTGACGAGATCACTGAGATGGAAACATTGTTTCACTTCACTCACCTCCAGCAGAGTGCAGACGCTGTCATCTCTTTCTATTCAAAACACTGCTCTTACTGCTGACTCAAACTAAACCTGGGAGATAGAAACTGAAATAAAGCTTAAAAAAAGGAAACTATAAACATTAGACGAAAAAAAACTTAGAAAAGAAATATTGCCTTTTCATCTAACTGAATAAGTTGAAGTATTAAAATTACTATTACTACTACTAGAAAAAAGCACATAACTAAAATTTAAACTAAAATGAAAATAAAAACTGAAAATATAAAAATACAAGCAAAAAAAATCAAACCAAAAATACATAAATTCAAATAAATATATATATATTTTTTTTAAAGTATAAATACTATAATAGTATGTAAGCCTAAACAATAATATAATAACATATTTTGGAGAGCAGCAGGTACACTGGTATTTTGATTGCTGATTAGTAATGAACATTAAAGGGGCTGTATGTCATTTTTTTAGACTGTACTAATGCATAAAAACACCATGGTATGATTGCAAATATTTAGGAAACATGCTAAGTTCATGTCTTGTTTCTCTGAAAAACAGCACTACATCCAGTTATTCTACTTTGAAATGTGTGTTCGGTGTCGAAATGTCTGTTTTTGTTTTGGTCTGTGTGACTCCGCCCACTGCTAGGTTACCCAATAGTATTGCACCACCCCGGGTTGCCAGTTGGTGGAAAACAGCGCATTGCTGCCATGGAAGCCATGTACGTTAGAGGTTATAAAATAAGAGACATAAAAAAACACTATGCAGATGATGGGAAAGTGTCTGAGAAAGACAAATAAAAGTGATTGTACTTACATGAAATAGATGGGGTATCCTCCTTCAAAATACCAGCAGTACTTCTTTGCTTCTATGCACTGCAAAACAATTAAAAAAGGGAAAATAAATTAATTAATAAATGCATTCAAATTAAGATACGTTATTATAAATTATGTCTAGACAATGTTCTGAAAAATGTTACTTAAAATGTTTTAAGGATTATTTTTTAAATAAAATGGTAACATTTTAGAATAGGGAACACTTATTAACTATTAACTATGACTTTTCCCTCAATAAATTCCTAATTTGCTACTTATTAATAGTTGTTAAGTTTAGGTATTGGGTAGGATTAGGGATGTAGAATAAGGTCATGTAGAATAAAGCTTTAATATGTGCTTAATTACTACTAATAAATGGCTAATATTGTGGTAATATGCATGCTAATAAGAGACCGTAAGATAAAGTGGTACCTATAAAATGCATCCAGATTTGAAGTGGCTCTTAAAGGTTACTGGACACTTAAAAATGTCTGAATGTCATTGTAGCAGATGCAAAATATCAAATCAGTCATTACGACAGACAAACAGATGCAAGCACACGCTGTAGAAGCGTTCGCTCTCAGAAGAAGCAACGAGAAGTTCCTCTGGCTTTTCAGGTCATCGATTCAAGAGGCAGAGACTCTTCACAAACAGCACACATCAAACCTCAGATAAACAAGCTCAAGAGTCGCTCGCTCGCTCATGTTCTAACAGCCGTAACAGATCGAGATTTCTTTTATACATTCAGTGCAATTTACTTATTTAATTGGAAACTTTAGATTTTGCTGAACACTATAAGAAATACAAAGAAATGTGTTCTCTCCACAGCATCCACAGTTTCTGTATTACTGTGTAATATTCCACTGCTTGCACTGATTTGTTGTGCGCTGACTGAACCGTCACTAATATATCTGTTGAGACTTGGTAGATATATTGCAAAGAAATGTGAGTCTAATAGAGGCACTGAAGAAACCTTCAGGAAATATGAAGGAATTTTCTGTATTTTCCATATATCCAGATAAAGTTCTGGCAGAAATTTACCAGTAAGCTACATTTCCATTTTTCTGCTGTTATTTAATTTATTTATTTTTTTAAATGTCCCTTTCTGCACTCTTTATTCCTATATAAAGGCAAAAGCTACAATTATTAAAAATAAGATAAATACAGTATATAGTAATATTATACATGATAATATCAAATATAATATAAAAGGCATAATATATATAAAAAATACATTACAGTTAGGGTCAGACTTTTTTTTTTTTTTTTTTATGTATGACGGTTTCCACAAACATAATGTGCAGCACGACTGTTTTCAACATTGATAATAATCAGAAATGTTTCAAATCAGCATATTATTATGATTTCTGAAGATCATGTGACTCTGAAGACTGGAGTAATGATGCTGAAAATACAGCTTTGATCACAGAAATAAATTACAGTTTAACATATTCACATAGAAGATAGATATTTTAAATTATAATCATATTTCAGATTTTTTACTGTATTTTTGAGCCCTGGTGAACAGAAGAGACTTCTCTCAAAAACAACCCCAAACTTATAAAAACACTATAAACTTTAAAAACTAAACCCTAAATATAAATTTTCCAGCGTGCTACAGACATGAATGACATCTAACGATTCTCTCAGATTTCTACTACTTTTCTAGGAGACTAGACTAACGATATTTAACAGATTGAGATAAGCAAAACAATCTGTAGTCGAGAGATCAAAATATATCCACACAGAACACATCAGCAACCATATAACAACGTCCAGACAACCAAACACAAACTGACTCATCCACAATCAAGTCACACTGACTATATGAATATAATATGTGCATAACGTACAAATGCAAAAAGGTTATATTTATTGTGCAGGTTTAATTCCTTTTATTGTCTGCAACAAGAGACACAAATACACTGAAGGTTGTAAACATGATTTTTTCATTCATAGTTTGATTAGTGTATTATCATAATTAGCAGGCTGTAATCTGCTGCTGTCTTTGTGAATCTCTGAGATGCAGTTCTGTTGAGCTAGTGTTTGTTCAGCTTTAGATTGAGTTTCCTCACGTATCTATTACACTGGACTCAATCATGCATTATGACGGACTGCAGCACAGTCTGTCGGTTCAACAATCAATACGACTCACTGACTTCAGCCACAACATTAACACAGTGTATGTCTGCCAGTGAATGACAGGAGAATGATGGAAACATCCAGAAACAGCAGCAGGAATCCTGAATCATGAGATGCACAAATCCCCGTGTGTGCAAATCAACCTTCCATGCACTTTAATAATTAGTTTTTTGTAACAACAACAACAAAAAAATAGGCTATAGGCCAGGCATCCTCAAATCTGTCCCACTCCTGCAGAGTTTAGCTGTAACCCTAATCAAACACACCTGTGCATGCTAATCAGAGTCTTCAAGATCATTAGAAAATCACAGGTGTGTGAGGTTGATCAGGGTTGGAGCTAAACTCTGCAGCAGATTGGCCCTCCAGGGAAAAATGCAATTAACCCTTTAGGTGCCAGGGATTTTTTGAAAAATGCTGGATTTTGACATCAAGATTTCAAAAGTTTGTGGCTTGAAAGGGCTTAAAGATAGAGATCTACTGTAAATTAGAAAAATGTTGGGCTTGACCGAAAGTTTTTGTGGGGTATACTCATCTAATTTGCATATTATGACATCATCAGGGGCGGCCATCTTGAATTTCATAATATTCAGGAATTAATAGATATTGAATGGATGTTTGAACATATTTGCATGTTTTTCTTCATTCCAAATGATCAGAAAAGAGGAAATCCCTTCAAAGGCAGAATCGGCGAATAACATTTGCAACACATTCTAACATTTTATTATCCATTTGGTGATTTTCTCTCACAAATCTCCTGGCACGCTCTGAACTGAACTGCTTCTGCATCAATAACACGATCGCTCACTTGCTCTGCTGTTTTCTACAACACTTTGAATACGAACATGACGTCATTTGGTCTAGAATCGAAGTACTACATGTCTGCCATCTAGTGGTAGAGAATACAAATGAGATATTACACCATATTAGGAACTACAGTCTATTTTATTAAGTATGACATCTTGTCGCAATTTTGCGACTTTGGCGCTTAGAGGGTTAACCCCTTAACTGCCCCCCCCCCATTTTTGAACATATACGTGAGAGTGCACTATCCAAACTTAAACTCTTATAATTCATGAATGCTTTGGAATACAGATATAAGTTTGGTCTCTTTTTTAAGAAGACAATCAGCAGATTACTGTAGAAGTGGAATTATTTTAAAATATGAAAGTAACAAAAAGTTATAAAAGTTTAAATTTACTGTAAAGAAAATACACAGTACTACATTTTTTATATTTTATATAAAATAAATATTTTACATAACAGGTTTTACTCTAAAATTGCTATAAAATTAAAGCCTTATGTCTAAATAAGTTATGTTCCAAATTTGAAGTTGATATGAAAAAAACTGAGGTTCCTGTGAGATTTTATTGAGGGCGTCATACCACAAACAGCCACCGGGTGCCTCCAAACTCCATTGAATTTAGTTTGATGCATTTTTCAGTCACAAATGTCTAAATTTCTCTGTCAATATTACTCCGATCACAAAAAGACCACCAAATATGGAATTCTGAGAGTCAGACCTTTCCGGCGATATGTATTTTGTCAAGATTATAAAAAGTTTTGATTCTAAAAGACCGTAATGCATTGTGTAATATGACACTTGACTCCGCACACTAAGGGGGAGGAGACCGCCAAAAGATTTTAAAGTACCATTTCCATGGTAACGCAATATCCGATTTCAAAATGGTTTTCACAGGATGAATTTTGAGGTTTTAAGCTTTCAAATGATATATAATTTATGATGATTACAAAAATATTTGATAGGGAAAAAAGACAATGAAAAAAAGAGCGCCAAGCGTCCCACAGGTGGAAGGTGACAGAAAACAATTATTGGAGCGTGCTATTTCTGTTTTTCTGCTTTTTTCAACTTTCACATTTAACTCAATGCATTACTCGCCATAACTTTGTAAATGTTTGAGAAATGAACTAGCGATTTCTGAAAGAACTCATCAAATATCTGTATACCCATTAAAACGAGAATTTTAGATTATGAAAAAAAAAAAAAATCTTGACTGTGTCCAACAATTAAAATCATACAACAATGACACAATACTGACCATAATTATTTTAATTATCTAATACACATACTTAAAATACTAACACTCAAGAAGTAGCACTATTTGGATCCTATAATACACAATTATATATATATATATATATATATATATATATATATATATATATATATATATATATATATATATATATATATATGTGTGATTCAACCCTGTTACATTGTAAGCAAATCAATAAATAAATAATAATAAATATATATATATAATTATTAAATCATAGTGTTGATGTTGGGTGGTGTTCAGCGATTCAACCCTGTTTACATAAGTTTTTGTAAGTTTAAAAAAATAAATATATAATAAAATACATTTTATATTCAAGAATCAATATTTGTAGTCAACAACTATCATAACTAGGCTACATTTGGCTATCCATTTTTTAATTTAAGTCAATCTTTCTATCTATAAAACTTTAAATATGTATTATGGTTAAGCTGTAAATATGTCCCAAATATGTATTGTTAAAAATATTTAACAAAAAATGAAAATAAAAGTTTCAGGCCTATTTTGTAATCTACATGTGAAAGATGCCAGTAAACAAACATCAAGAAAACCAAACAAGGCCATTTTCCACTTCAGCGTTAGTTGTGTAATGACTAATACTGTAAACAGCAGCAAAGTCAAAGTTTACAGAGTGTTTACAGCTGAGCTGAGTGTTTGCCAAGCAATCGAGCCTGTGATGAATATGCATGAGATACTAAACCGTGTCTGACTGAATCTGCATGACCAGTGCTATGGATGCTTTGGGCCGGTCACAGCAATCTGAAGGTCTACTTTCTATCCTCCGGTGTTCAGAAAGAGCTAAATTAATGACAAATCCTCCACGTTAACCTAAAATCAATATTCATGCTCTTATGAGAATTGGTTGTTTGCAGCAGCAGCAGCATAATGAAGAGAAAAGGGACACGAGCGAGTGCTGAAACCCTGAATACTGGAGCGTTTCTGTCCTGCAAAGTGCTTTGTTGATGACATTAACTCAGCGCTAACGTGATATACTGTATAAGCTGCTCACTTCATCTCCTGGCTCAGTGAACAGATCCTAACTACAGTCAAAATCTGGCTACTGTACATGAGACTCGTGATATTACGTTTCACACAGCTGGGCAGATATAAGATTGAGCAATCCGAGGAAGGGCTTGAATGCGTGTGGGTGGAATTATCCAGAAAGCAAACATCTGTCCGGCACATGGAGACATGAGAGAGATCTGACAGAGAGAGAAAGGTCACAGATGGTCAATTAACCCCGCGAGCCATCCCAGAGCTTTCATTAGTGCGGCCGTCCTCTACAACACAGACTGACCAGAAGCACTGACTGAATAATGCATGTGGCCAAAATGTTGCATATGGGTGAAAAGGGTTTAAGCATTAAAACAACAATAAGTGTAATACTGCTTTAAATTGTTGTTGTTTCCCCCCCCAAAATTTTTAATTTAATTGCAATTTTGTTTTTGTTTTTCTGAGCAAAAAATAAATATCATACATTTTCCCCTGATTTACAGAAGACAGCCACTAAAATGTCATTCAGTGTAACAATCTTGTCAAGCATATTTATAACAAAAATCAATTTATGACACATTAAAAGACTAATTACTTTCACCCCAGATACTAATTAGTTGTAATTTTACATTTTTAAAATTTGCCACTATCCTAGGTTTCGCCCATTTGTCATTTAAAACACAATAAAATGTAATTTGCTCCCTTATTCTTTTATATAAGTTAACATGTACAAGTCAGAATAAGCATGTTTTTGACTTTTTACATAAATATTGTGTTACACTGAATGACAATGTAACATTTTTACATTTTATTCTCCAAAAACATATTTGAAACCTTAAAAGTCGACACTTTACTTACATTTAATGTGCTTTCTATGGACATAAAATCACTTTTGTAAATTTCTTAACGTCTTTGACCCATATACACAAAAAACACATTTTGAAAAGCATGCATAAAACGCTCACTTGAACATCTCACAAATACGACTCGCCTGGATGCTGATATACTCAGATTTCTTAACATTAAACTCAAACACCATAATTTGAATAAAATAATTGGAGAACATAATAAACCCTTGTGAAGAGCACTTATTAGAGAAACACTTCAATGGAATATTGACACTTAAGTGTATCATTTAATAAATGATTATAAGCAATCCGTTGTGAATCGGGCTAAAGTATGAAGATTGAACACTGGCTGGTTATGTACTTACTCAAATATTGATTTCATATCATTTTTAACCAAAATAAGTTACGGACTGCAGCTGTAACTAAACTATATTTACTCAATAGTAAATACTATCAAGTAAATAAACTATTCTAGTACAATAAACTACACTTACTCAATAATAAGTACAGTAGTTGTTGTAATAGTTCTGTTTAGTTAAGAGATATAATTGGAGAGCATTGCCGTCTCTTTCTGCGCACTATGGATACATAACACTTGCACTTCTCAAAAAATTATATACATAAATTTATATTGTTTATGCATGTTCTGTTGTCTGTTTTTAATGTTGCTACTGGATATCTGAATTTCCCCTTGGGGATTAATAAAGTATCTATCATCATCATCATCATCTCAGATCTAGAATATGCTCATGCAGAATAAAGGTGCGTTCACACCAGACGCGAATGAAGCGTTAAGCGCGAGTGATTTACATGTTAAGTCAATGCAGAGATGCGAATAGACATCCTGCGGCGCGAATTGAGCGTTTCAGGCGTTTGCTGCGCGTAACGCGCGAGTTGAAAAATCTGAACTTTGGTGGATATTCGCGCCACGTTAACCAATCAGGAGCTTGCTCTAGTAGTGACGTGATTACGACGTAGCGAGCGGAGGGAATCCGAAACAACAATGGAGGACAAAATAATCATTGCTGGACACCCGGAGCTGTACGATACATCTTCATACTTTTACATAAACAGGAATAAAAAGGATTTTGCTTGAAAGAAAGTGAGTGAACACGATATTGCTGTGATCTAAAGCTCTGTGTATTAACAGAACCTGCTTTACTGACGAGATGCGCATGACTATCACATGAGATTTATCATGCAGCCCTAATTTTTGTTTGTTTGTTGATCACAAAGTACAAAGTAGATGAGGAAAACTAGGATGCCAGTTGTATTCAAAGCGCCGCCATTACCGGCACTGTTTACAGTGACAGAAGCCCCTCCCATGACGCGAATTCAGTCTGTTGTGAAGTGAATTTTATGCGCGAATGAAGCGAATTTCAGAGCGAATGAAGCGAGTAAATTCAAAATGTTCAAGCGTCCAACTACGCGCGAATAGCGCGATTTATTCGCGCAAGTCACGTCTGGTGTGAACGCACAGTAAGACAGTAATATGTGCTTTATAAGTACCAATAATCAGCCAATACACTAGTAATGTGTATGCTAATGAGTATCTAGTTAATAGTGTATAGTGTTCCCTAATCGAAAGTGTTACCAAAAAAAAAAAGTTTTGTTTGTTACATTCATTTTCTCCCAAACACTGCTATAAATTTCTACATCAGACACATCGTCCGATTCTCTCTGGGATAAAAATAAAGTCTTGGTCATACTGTGCTAAATGACACACATTATTCCACTACGCATGAAGAAAAAAATACGGTCCATGATTAGCATAAATCCCTGTTCTAGATCCAAAAGATCATAATTTAGGGCGTCAGCGAGCCATGACTAAGACTGCAGCTTTCTCCCAAGAGTCCTTATGCACGGCTGCATAATGATAGAAGCTTTAAGACTAAATCCAATCAAATCTCAAGCTCTTCTCACCAGGGAAATCTAGCGGGAAGAAGTTGTTTGTGAGCAAGCGTTCAGGGCATGAGTTGTGTGTTTTGTTTAGAGAAACGATGTCAGTTCCAGCAGAGGGACGAACGCAGATCTGGACGGGAATAACCACATAATACAGGCACAGAATCACAAATGCTTGAATTGCTCTTGGCTACAGAACAACAGTTTCATAAGAGAGGCCAACAGGGAGTTTGCTGACCGTAAAAAAGTTTTTCATTTATAAAGCTCTAAAAACCATACCGACTGATGTTTTAGTGACTTCCTGCAAATATGGAAAAAATAAAGGGTCTCAATTAAATATGTGCAGCTTCACATGATCAGTGCAGATTAATAGAGCAGTTTATTTCCAGTTTGCATCTTGAGAAGATGATAACTGCATCAAAGCTCTGAAACAAAAGGCTAGAAAGTATGTTAACATAAAGATATGACAAAGAATTTTGGCACACATTATCTTTAGGGTATCTAGTATTAATATATGCATTTGCATATATTCAGTTTTGTTGAGTGTGGTCATAGAGTGAGTAAACATGTTGATTGTCACAATAGTGAGATCACAGTGAATATAGGAATACAATATAATCCAATGGCAGTTGTTAGTGAAAATTACAATAAAATGTTGCAATGACAAAATATTGCACTAAATTAAAAATTCAAATGGTAGAATTTTTTTTCAATAATGATGTTGTAATACTCGTAGCATTGATATAAAAATGTGATGTTATATTTTAGAAATAAGTAAATTTTGAAATGCGGTGATTTTTTTTGTTTTTTATCTATCAATGTTGCATAAGGTTTTTTTATGCATAATAGTAACCCTAGATTGTGATCAAACAGTTTAAAATAGCTGAGCTAAGATATATAATAATTTTTATGACTGCAGAAATACAGTATGTGATTTCAGTACTCACCTTATCCCACCGGTCACAATTGTGACCGAGCATAAAACACAATTTTTCACACACTTTTCCAAAAAAAAATATTATTGATTATTTCAAAGGGTTACTAATGATACATAATTTGGATATTTTCATGACTGGGAAAAATTTTGGATTAAATGTTCCGTCTCATAACGAGCT
The DNA here is from genome assembly GCA_023376895.1 of Aspiorhynchus laticeps. Classification (NCBI taxonomy): domain Eukaryota; kingdom Metazoa; phylum Chordata; class Actinopteri; order Cypriniformes; family Cyprinidae; genus Aspiorhynchus; species Aspiorhynchus laticeps. The sequence continues at coordinate 14,478,534 of CM041807.1, forward strand.
GAATCCTCTCTGCTGTATTACAGCATCAGGTGGGAATGGTTCCAGTTAATGTGGAGGCTGGAAACAGAAGAAGGACAGCATCCTCTCAGACGCTTCGCCCACGGACGGCCCATCGTCTGCTCACGGACAGACGGATGCATATTGTGCAGAGAAACGCTCAATCTGCCAAGCTTTCCTCTGACTGGCTGGCTGTAGTTAATGGGCCAGAGACAAAACTCTAACTGTTTGCCCCATATAATCATTTATTCAAAAATTCAGAGAAAATGCATCCATTTAATAACATAAATACACCTCCTCTATGATTATCATGTTTTAAATTTTTACATTTCTGCCCATTCTTTGATAGAATGGGGGTTGAAGTAAAAAATGATAATGTAAAAAATTATATAACTGTCCTATTTGGACAACACACTGTTTCAAAGCAGCCAACAAAGTCATGAGTGCAATAAAATTCTAGATCATTTTATTTTTTTTATAAGGCAAGGCTAGTTCAGGCTGTAAAATGTCTTGTGTGGTCATTAATCCAAAACCATAAAACTACTTATGAATTATTAATTCATGATATTTGTCAAAAACACTTTTTACCCTGGAATATATATACAGTATATATATATGTGTGTGTGTGTGTGTGTGTGTGTGTGTGTATTAGTGCTGTCAAAATTAACGCATTAACGCAGGCGATTAATTTTTTCAGTTTAATGCATTAAAAATATTTAACGAAGGGGCGGAGCTAGGGTTGGCCACCCCACTCACAACTGCTGCTTCTGTCTCTTTTTCTTGACAAGAAGTGTGTTTCTTTAGATGCAGAACGTCTTTAGGAGCACATCAAACCGGAGATGTCTCAGACGTCAGTATTAAATATATTCAATTGCGTTTTCCATATTTGGAAGCATAAATTGTGACATAATGCAAACGCAATTGCAAATCTTGCATTACCGTTTGTGTTTGAAAATTAACACTGCATGCATGTAATATTTTTTAAATATGAGTCAGATTTAAGAGCATGTCTCTGAAATGGTTTTCAAAACTGTCCTGGAGCATCCCAGCACTGTCTCCTCATCTTACACACTCGATTCAACTCATTAGCTCATAATAGAGACCTGAAGTGGGTCAGAAAAGGTAAAGAGATGCGTGTCGGATCCGCGTCACGTTCAGCAGCGGCAGCTCTTAAAGTGATAGCAGCCTAATAATATAATAACCAGCTGCTGTGATGTCTGTTCATCAAAAAACTAAATAAAAAATGGGGAAATCAATAACTTTTATAGCTTTAAGGATTCATCTATATTTAATTTAGAATTTAGTGTTCGATAACTTTATTAAATTTCTGTATATTTCTGCTGAAGGTCACAGGTACATATGACGTTTATTATAATGGGTTTATGTGAAGATTGTTTTAAGTTCACTTAAATTAGAAGTTGTTATTTTTAAAGTCTAATAAATGTTAAAATTGATAGCTCTCAATTATACTATAATGTTAAATATTAGGGGGAAAAAAACTATTTCCTAGAGATGTCAGTATTGGTATCAGTGATACTCGTTTTCAGTCATAAAAAAATATGCCATTAAACAAATATTAAAAATATACTGTCTTTATGCTGTTTCTACATTAATTTGAAGATTGAATGTGAAATTATTGCAATGTAAAAGTATATTTAAAAACTTTAAAGTTAGGTGGGATTGATCGCGATTAATTTCAGAAAAATTTGCAATTAATTAGTTAATTTTTTTTAATCGATTGACATCACTAATATATATATATATATATATATATATATATGCATACACATACATTAATGTATATATATATATATACATTCTGCAAGGGGTATGTAAACTTATGAGCACAACTGTGTGTGTATATATATTGTTACGTCCCTATATGTGACGTTGAGTTGCTGTCAGTATTTTTCTGTTTTTAGTATTCTTTTTCCGGGTTTGCATTTTTCTTTCTCTTGGCCGCCCTCTCGTTTTTTTCTACTTTCACTTTCACAGGTGGCGTGCGGATTGGTCGTCTCGCTTGTCAATCAATCGGGACGAGTTGATTGGGTGTGAAGACGTGAGGGGGGAGTGTTCTTCAATCGCGCTCGCTGATTGACGTCCAGCAGTGCTATAAAAGGGAAACGCCGGCGTATTAGAGAGGCCGTCTTTGTGAACTTGTGTTATGGTTATTTTATGTTGTGTTCTTTTGTTTGGTTTAGTTCGTATGATTTAGTTCATAATGTGCTTTGACGGCCATGTAAAATATCTTATCTATTTGCTGTCCTGAAGCCTTTGTCCTTTGACACTTGAAAGCCTTAGAAAGCTTTTCAAAGTTCTGTTATATCTGGACTGGAGGTGAAGGGAGTAGGTAAGTTATGTCACGTGACTTACATGGTGCACATTTAGGTTTATTTCGTTGTCTAGACACCCTAGGTTAGGGACTTGTGCCACTCTCTGTATGTTTTTGTTTGGTTAGGTAGTGTAGTTGAGTTACGACGTCTTGGACGTTGAAGATTGTTTTCTTTTTACATTTTAGTTTCTTAGTTCAGCATTAGATTAAAATGGGTTAGTAAGATTTCTTTTGGTTTTGTTATTTTCTTTCTTTTGGCACGGTCCGGGCTCCCTTCATTCTCTCCAGTTCTTTAATAGGCTGAGGTTGCCGGTGTGTCTAGTTTTTTTTTGCATTTATATATATGCAAGTTATTTTGTGAAAATAACTGTCACAGCCTTTAATAATAAAGCAAGTTTGCTTGATTTACTCTCTGGCGTTAGTTACTCTTGTTCGCACACAGACTGTAATGTTGACAGTGGTCCGATCTGGTCTAATGTTCCCCTTCCTATTTCCTAGACGCTTAACCATCAAGGGAGGGTCGTAACATTAATGGGGGCTCGTCCGAGATCAGAATATATTATTCTGAAGTTTATGTTCCTGGACTAAAATAGGCCAGTTTGTGGCATTGTCAGTTTTTTCTTTTCTGGTGTGTTGCGAGTTAGTGTGCACAGTGTCGTAGGTATGGCTAGTTTTGACTTGAAGAAGTTTTTAGATAAACCCTCTTTAGAACAGTTAAACAGTTGCAAGAAGGATGATTTGTTGGCGGTAGCAAGTCATTTTCAGATTGCAGTAGGTAAACAGTCTCGTAAAGCAGAGATTAAGTCTGTTGTGTATAATCGATTAGTGGAGTTGGATGTACTCGGTTTGCCAGCAAAGGAGGGTGCAGCGGTGGGCAGTGTGGTAGTGGGTAGTGCATCTGTTGGGAGTGAGAATGAGAGTGAGGAGGAATTGATGCCTGCGGCGGAGGTGGAGGCCGATGTTAGGGCAAGGTTATCTCCCTTTGTACCATTCTCTCCTGTGTCGACAGGTTCAAAAGGAGACGCGAGACTGAAAGTCCGTTTGGCCCGCTTGCAGTTTGAAGCGCAAGAGAAGGCGCAGACTCGGCAGGCGGAAATGGATTTGCGATTGCAAATTCGCACACTTGAGATCGAGGCGGAGAAGCAGGTTAGAATGCGACAGCTGGAGCTTGACGCAATGAGAATTGTGGGAGGTTCAGCTGCGCAACCAGATCTCCCTCGAGTTGCCGCCGCTGCCGTTGTTGTCCCTGCTCCCATTGCTGCTTCTACTCCCACTGTTTCCCCTGTGTCTGCACCATCTGCAGCAACCGGGTCATTCGATGTGAGTAAACATATTACGTTGGTGCCACTTTTTCGTGAAACGGAGATAGACTCCTATTTTAATGCTTTCGAGCGCATTGCCACGTCCCTTTGTTGGCCAAAGGAGCTTTGGGCTCTTTTGTTGCAGTGTCGGCTGGCGGGTAAAGCGTTAGAGGTTTTTTCTGCTCTTTCTGTAGAGGACAGTTTAAATTATGAAACTGTGAAATTAGCGATATTGCGTGCCTACGAACTAGTTCCAGAGGCATATCGACAGAAATTTAGGGGCCATAAAAAGAATTCGTGCCAGACATTTGTAGAATTCGCTAGAGAGAAATCGATGTTATTTGATAAATGGTGCAGTGCAACTAAAACCGAAGATTTTAACTCCTTAAGAGAATTAATTCTGCTTGAAGAATTCAAAGGATGTTTGTCTGAACGTGTGGTGGTCTATTTGAGTGAACAGAAGGTTAATTCATTGTCGCAGGCTGCTGTCCTAGCAGATGAGTTTGTGCTCACTCATAAGGGGGTATTCTCTGTGACGCGCACTGAAAAGAATGTGGCTAGTGTTCCATTCCAAAGTCAGAGTGCTCGGATAAAACCTGTAACATCGCAATCAAAGGAGGTAAGGGACTGTTTTTATTGTCATAAGCATGGACACTTGATTGCTGATTGTCCTGTGCTTAGGCGTAAGCAACAGGTTCAAAACCCTAAAAGTGTTGCGTTGTTAAAGACTGTGCCATCGTCTGAGCTATCGAGTGGTACTGATGTCCTTCACACAAGCTACAAGCCTTTCGTTATGACCGGGTTTGTTTCTTTGTCTGGCAAGGATGAGGATCGGAGAGAAATTTCCATTCTTCGGGATACTGGTGCTATGGTGTCCATTATGGTGTCTGATATTTTGCCTTTTTCTGATGGGTCGTATTGTGGTTCAAATGTTTTGGTCCGTGGGATCGAAATGCATGTAGTGCCTGTCCCTTTACATCATGTGCATCTAGACTGTACACTGGTGTCCGGATTTGTGAGAGTGGGAGTTCGTAGTTCACTTCCTGTGAAAGGAGTAACTTTCATTTTGGGAAACGATTTAGCTGGAGGTAAAGTGTTGCCAGTGCCAGAGGTGACTGATGTCCCGAGTGTTTGTTTAAATTCTAACGATGTTGCTCATTTCCATCCTGAGGTGTTTTCTACTTGTGCGGTTACTCGGGCTCGATCAGCTAAGGCTATGGAGCAAGTTGATTTAGCGGATTCATTGGTGGGGCATGTGTTAGCAGAGGATGAGAACCTTTTTGAAGTCAAAAGAAATGATATGCGAGGTTCTGATGTGAAAAGTTCAGCGGGTTTGCTGGAAAGTTCTCATTCTTTAGATTTGCCCGTTTCTCGTTCTCAGATAATTGCTGCACAAAAGGATGACTCGTCTCTGACTAAATGTTTCTCAGCTGTCATTAGCTCAGAGGCTGCGAAGAAAAGGGACACTGCATACTTCATAGATGATGGTTTATTAATGAGGAGGTGGTGTTCTAAGGTTGAAGAGGATTTGGATTGGAACGTTATATATCAAGTGGTAGTTCCAAGCAAGTATCGTTCTTGTGTATTGTGTTTAGCTCATGAACACTTACTTTCTGGACATTTGGGGGTAACAAAAACTTACCATCGTATTCTCCAGCATTTTTTTTGGCCTGGATTGAAACGAGATGTGGCTAAATTTTGTCGTACGTGTCATACTTGTCAAATTACAGGTAAGCCAAATCAGGTAATCCCGCGCGCTCCACTGTCTCCTATTCCGGTTATGGGAGAAGCGTTTGAAGAAGTACTGGTTGACTGCGTTGGTCCTTTACCGAAAACAAAAGCAGGTAACCAATATCTGTGTACCATAATGTGTAGAGCGACTCGATTTCCTGAAGCTGTTCCATTGCGCAATATAAAGGCTCCTGTTATTTTGAAAACGTTAATTAAGTTCTTTTCCATCTTTGGACTTCCCAAAGTTATTCAAACAGATCAAGGCTCGAATTTTTTGTCACGAGTTTTCAATCAAACTTTGAAGTCTTTGTCCATAGCACATCGAGTTTCTAGTTCATATCACCCGGAAAGCCAAGGTGCAATCGAAAGGTTTCACCAAACCTTAAAGGCCATGCTTCGAAAATATTGTATGGAAACGAATAAAGATTGGGATGAGGGAATTCCGTTAGTATTGTTTGCCGTACGTGAGAGTGTGCAAGAATCACTCGGGTTTAGTCCGGCCGAGATGGTTTTCGGACATACTGTCCGGGGCCCATTAAAGGTTTTGAAAGATAAAATGATGGAAAGTAATACAGAGAATAGAACGAATGTGTTGGACTATGTCAGTCGTTTTAGAGAAAAACTTCATGGTGCTTGTGACCTTGCTCGTAACTTTCTGAAAGATGCTCAGTCTGAGATGAAGGATCGATACGACAGGCAAGCAGTTGCAAGATCTTTTCAGTCCGGTGATAAGGTGTTGGTATTATTACCTAATCCAAGTTCGGCACTGACAGCTCGATTTACAGGTCCATACAACGTGGTCAAGAAACTTAGTGATACAGATTACGTTGTATGTACTCCTGAAAGAAGGCGCAAAACCCGCGTTTGTCACGTGAACATGCTTAAAGCGTATTATGATCGTGAAAAACATGATTCTGACAAACAAGTGACTGATAATGCAGCGGTTTTAGTAACGTCTGAAGTTTTTTCTGTTGAAAAAGATGACGCAAAAGCAGTTGAAGATGGTCTGTTGTTGAGGAATACTCCTCAACAATGTAGTAAATTGGATAACTCCGTTATCCTAACAGAGTTGACTTCTCATCTTTCTCACTTGTCCGATGAGAAAATGTATGAGGTAATAGAACTCATTACATCTTTTCCATCTTTGTTTTCGGATGTTCCGTCCCAGACTAGTGTGTTACAACATGATATTGATGTTCAAGATGCGAAACCGATAAAGCAACATGCTTATCGAATGAATACTGTCAAACGATCTGCTATGAAGAAAGAAACTGACTATTTGCTCGAAAATGGTTTAGCTCATCACAGTTATAGTTCGTGGAGTTCTCCCTGCCTTTTGGTTAATAAACCTGATGGTTCTTTTCGTTTCTGTACGGATTTCCGTAAAGTAAATGCCGTCACCGTGCCCGACTGTTATCCACTCCCTAGAATGGAAGATTGTGTTGACAGTATTGGTTCTGCTAGATTTGTTAGTAAACTCGACTTGCTCAAAGGATACTGGCAGGTACCGTTAACACAACGTGCATCTGACATCTCTGCGTTCGTAACTCCGGATTGCTTTTTACAATATAATGTTATGGCATTCGGGTTGCGAAACGCACCTGCTACATTTCAGCGATTAATCCAAATCGTTCTAGCTGGTGTACCCAATTGTAATGCGTATTTGGATGATTTAGTGATTTTTTCCAATGATTGGGAAGAACATCTTTCTTTGTTGCGCATGGTGTTTGAACGTTTGGAACGTGCTTCCTTAACCCTCAACCTGGCAAAGTGTGTGTTTGGCCAGGCCACAGTCACCTATTTGGGAAAACAAGTAGGACATGGACAGGTAAAGCCGGTGGAAGCGAAAGTCACGGCCATTACGGAGTTCCCTGTACCTGTTACCCGGCGAGAACTAAGACGATTCCTAGGTATGGTTGGCTATTACAGGAATTTTTGCAAGAATTTTTCCACTGTAGTAACCCCTCTTACTAACCTACTTAGCCCCAAACAAACCTTTGCATGGACTGAAGAGTGCCAATTGGCATTCGAAAATGTTAAGGCTTTGATGTGTAATAGTCCAGTTCTCGCAGGCCCACAATTTGAGCGTGTTTTCAAGTTGGAGGTCGACGCGAGCGCCGTTGGTGCTGGGGCAGTCCTTCTCCAGGAGGGCGCTGATGGTGTGGATCATCCAGTGTGTTTTTTTTCTCGTAAGTTTAATAAACATCAAGTTAACTATTCTACCATTGAAAAAGAAACCTTAGCTTTGCTATTAGCGTTGCAGTTCTTTGAAGTTTATTTGGGTTCTTCTAACTTGCCTACAATCGTATACACCGATCATAACCCCCTTGTGTTTTTGTCTCGCATGTATAATGCAAATCAACGACTTATGCGTTGGGCTCTGTTTGTGCAGAGTTACAACTTGGAAATTCATCATAAGAAGGGGATCGAGAACGTCCTTGCTGACGCCCTTTCTAGAGTTTAGTGGGTGAATTGTCGGTTTGGTTATACTTTGTTTTTGTTTTTTTACAAACAATATGTTTGTTCTTAAATGTGGGGGTGTTACGTCCCTATATGTGACGTTGAGTTGCTGTCAGTATTTTTCTGTTTTTAGTATTCTTTTTCCGGGTTTGCATTTTTCTTTCTCTTGGCCGCCCTCTCGTTTTTTTCTACTTTCACTTTCACAGGTGGCGTGCGGATTGGTCGTCTCGCTTGTCAATCAATCGGGACGAGTTGATTGGGTGTGAAGACGTGAGGGGGGAGTGTTCTTCAATCGCGCTCGCTGATTGACGTCCAGCAGTGCTATAAAAGGGAAACGCCGGCGTATTAGAGAGGCCGTCTTTGTGAACTTGTGTTATGGTTATTTTATGTTGTGTTCTTTTGTTTGGTTTAGTTCGTATGATTTAGTTCATAATGTGCTTTGACGGCCATGTAAAATATCTTATCTATTTGCTGTCCTGAAGCCTTTGTCCTTTGACACTTGAAAGCCTTAGAAAGCTTTTCAAAGTTCTGTTATATCTGGACTGGAGGTGAAGGGAGTAGGTAAGTTATGTCACGTGACTTACATGGTGCACATTTAGGTTTATTTCGTTGTCTAGACACCCTAGGTTAGGGACTTGTGCCACTCTCTGTATGTTTTTGTTTGGTTAGGTAGTGTAGTTGAGTTACGACGTCTTGGACGTTGAAGATTGTTTTCTTTTTACATTTTAGTTTCTTAGTTCAGCATTAGATTAAAATGGGTTAGTAAGATTTCTTTTGGTTTTGTTATTTTCTTTCTTTTGGCACGGTCCGGGCTCCCTTCATTCTCTCCAGTTCTTTAATAGGCTGAGGTTGCCGGTGTGTCTAGTTTTTTTTTGCATTTATATATATGCAAGTTATTTTGTGAAAATAACTGTCACAGCCTTTAATAATAAAGCAAGTTTGCTTGATTTACTCTCTGGCGTTAGTTACTCTTGTTCGCACACAGACTGTAATGTTGACAGTGGTCCGATCTGGTCTAATGTTCCCCTTCCTATTTCCTAGACGCTTAACCATCAAGGGAGGGTCGTAACAATATATATATATATATATATATATAATATCTAAAACTTTTTGAAAATAACAATTAAGATATCTTCTGTCACTTGTATTTTAAGTGTAAATAAAATCTCAATGCATTTTACCTTGTTACATCATTTTACTTGGATAACAATTTTTAAAAGGCATTAAATGTAACCTTTTCTCTTTTCTTTTTTTTTGGTGCATGATAGAAAGTATGATAGAAAGGTTTGCCAAATAGTGTGAAATGTTTCTGTATTGTCATGCACTGTAAATCTGATTCTTTTCTCAAGTTTTAAAAAATGAATCAATATGAATACAAAGATCACATTTCTAAGAACTAGGAAAATGAGTTTTAAACTACATTTTCTTCTCTTGGACAGAACGTCCACCTGGAAACAATGCTGAGTTTACACACTGGATCAGATGAAGCACAGACAGCCGATGCAAAGCAAAACAAAGCATTGTCAAACAAACTATAAATTGCACATCTTTTCAAGAAGCTGTTTATGTTTTCACGCCAGTATCATCCTTCAATAACGTCATTGCTTATACAAGAAAAGCCTCCTGAAATTACAGACGCAAGCAAACAGTTCAGCAGGTCCGTTCCTGATTGAAGGTTAATGGTTGTTTACTGAGCAGGAGTTAGAATGAGTCCAAGCAGATCTGCTTTATTACAGCCGGCGGCTCCACGACTAACGTCCGTCCAAACGCAGAGCCCACTGACCGCCTACACCAGACTTCAGCCCTTTAACCTGAGCCGTGTTTAACACTGGCTGCTGTTCAGTGAGGGAGAGCGGCTGTTAATGGAGCTATAACCGGGGCATTAGGCTGAAACCTTTGTCTCTGGTAAATATAGATTTACAGGACCAAGTGAGCAAATTCCTGTATCAATGCAACAAGCCACACAAAACGCCGAATCAAACTCCCTGCTGTTTTCTGTCAACTTCTGACTGATCTGTAGCTAATGCCTTTGCTCAATGTCACTGAAGGCGGTGACGGGAATCGATGCGGGTAAAGCACTCCTCAACAGAGCCAAGCATGCTGCATACGAGCGTAACTCACACACTTACTGCAGTACATTTACATTTAGTCATTTAGCAGACGCTTTTATCCAAAGCAACTTACAAATGAGGACAAATCAGTACAAGACAACGCTTCTCATTAGATGGTTAAAGTGTGCACAATGGAACAGTCAGTTACACAGAAGCAGTTGATGCAGTTCTTGTAATCAACATAATTTAAGTTTAAATTTAGATACAAGGGAAAGAGTTAAAAAATGAATTGGTTTTAATTAGGGATGATGATATTGGATTTTGCCGATATCCGATATACCGATATTTTTCCAACTCATTTTTGCCGATACCGATATACATTTAGTCATTTAACAGACGTTTTGCGACTTTAAAAAGTGGATAGAATATAGAAAAAACAAACCTAGTGTTTTTTTGTTGTTGTTTTTTTTATAAGAAACGAGCAGATAGAATAAAAAAGAAAGCTAGTATTAGCTTTTCAAGAAAAGCTAGCAGTTACAGAATAAATATGCAATTGATAGAGGGTCAAATGTGTGTTTTTTTATATAAAAAGATGACAGATAGATAAAATAGAATTAGAATAGAGAGTGCTAGAGTTAGAGGGTCAAATAAAGATGTAAGAGATGTGTTTTTAGCCGTTTCTTGAAGATGGTTAAGGATTACACAGAAGCAGTTGATGCAGTTCTTGTAATCAACATTATTTAAGTTTAAATTTAGATACAAGTGAAAGAGTTAAAAAATTGAATTGGTTTTAATTAGGGATGATGATATTGGATTTTACCGATATCCGATATGTTTCCAAATCATTTTTGCCGATACCGATATATTTCCTTTTGTTTGGAAACAACACCAAGTCTCTCCTGTGCAGAGATTCTAAACAAATTATTATTTAATTTTGGTTAGTTTTTAACAAAAACTTATTTTTTAGAATTAAATAAACAACAATGAAGTTCTTTTATATTGAGAGTACATTGAAAGTTTTGAAAATAATTATAAATCAACTATAAATCAATCATTCTTTTCAGACAGATGCAGTGGTAACCTTAATATTTTAGTTAAAGATTTAACATTTGTAAAGCAAAAAAGTTGTAAACATTCTGAAAATATTTCAGACCTCATAATCTGTAAAAAAAAATAATTACACTTTAATAAATAAATCTAGGCTATATATAAAATTATTTAATTTACAAGTGTAATGTTTGTGATTTTTATTCATGTATATCTTCTGACCTTTCAATCAAAACATACTCGTAATTTTATAACATCAGTTACTGCTTTATTTAATCAGAAATACAATCTTAATGTTATTTGTGTATTTTACTTTCATTTTATTATAAGTAGGACAACAGCGCCCCCTACAGATTAAACTAGGGAATTAAAACAAGGCCGCCGCTGCTGTTGAATCTATTGCGCAATGGATGCGTCATTCTGTTCATGCACTCTCAGTTTAAATGCAGCGATCATAAACAGTGAATCTAATTACCATTCAGGCAAAAATTAGCTTCAAGAATGAACACAATGCTGACTTGATCTTATCGCTAGCACACCCTGAGCACATGTGAGTTATTCGCCTTATCGGCAAGACATATCGGCATAATTGTACATATCGGGCCGATACCGATATTTACATTTTAAGTCATTATCGGCAGATTCCGATATTGTTCCGACAATATTGTGCATCCCTAGTTTAAAAAAAATGCTACAGTAAAAAAAAAACAAAAAAAACCTGTGATAGATGTTGTGTAATTTTATGGTAAAATCCTTCTAAATTAAGTTTTTTTTTTTTTGCATAGCCAAAATCCCTTGTGTGACAGCTAACATTTTTTTTCTTAAAAAGATACAATTATGATTTTTGACTTCTTTTTTTAGCATCTTTTTTTCATATCAGTTATGCACTGTACACTAGGGTTTTTAAGGGATTTAAGGTTAAAAATATATATTTTTAGATGTTAGCATTTTGGTATACTAACATTATTTCAGTTAATGAATCATTCAATAATTTAATTTCAATTTATACAATTTTAAATATTGCTACCGTATTTTTTTATGCTGAAGCTCTGGCAACCACAGCTACAATTTTTACTGTAAATTTCACGTTTTTATTTTAAACAATGCATATCTCAGGTCCTGTCACCAAGTTTTTAACCTTTTTTAATACCCTTTTGGCTTCATTACAAATTTCATGGCCTTATGGTGTGACAAATTAATTTTAAAAAGTCCAAATGGCCCTCAAATAATATGTTTGTAATAATACGAAAAGATTAATAATAAAAAATCTGTTTATAATGGTTTTAGATGCAGTATATCACATCACAACAGCACACGTCAGCTTCCTAAAAGTTTAATTTAAACTAACTATTCACTGGTTATACAATACAGTTTAACCCTACATACCTGGATAACTACAAGCATGTTTCATATTTTTGAGCATTAAAATATTTTCTTTCACAAAACCTTCAGGTTGGCTAAAAAGAAGCCGGTTATATTAATTATTTGCAGTTACAACAACAAATAAATTCATAGCACTACTCAAAATGCCTTCTATAGATCATACAATACAATCAACATCTGTGACACAAGTAGATATGAGCAATAAAATGTGCAGGTGCATCAGGCAGATATAAGTCATAACTCTCTATACAAGCTCTGAATGTGTCCCAGTCATTGACTCCAATACTGTAATAGCAGCCCATGCTCTAACGAGCACATCATTAATGAGAATCAACATGCATGAATGTCTGAGAGAATCAGAGCTACCATCAACACTACCTCTCTGGATTTAATTGATGTTATGCTACAATTTATGAGGGAATAATCTGACATATTGATTTATCCCCGTCTAAGTGCTTATGACAAAGTGTCTCTCACTTCTCTGACAGGCCTGTATAATGATGGCAGTGATGAGGTATTACTGTAGATGCAGACGCAATATCTGCTGTACAGTAAGGAGCTCTGATGAGGCTTGATGCCTTCGCTTCACAAAAGCCTTTGAAATGTAAATGCTGTACATATCAAAGGTTGGAAAGTTATTTGGAAATGAAACAGCCAACCCATAGCAAAACGCCTAATGGAGAGATAAACATTAATTCTGATCATAGCAAACCAGCTGAGCGTATAATAAATAAATAAATAAACAAACAAACCAAACAGGGTCAAATCAGCATGCTATAAAATCAAATAAGATTAAACCAGACAGTTTAAAATCTTATTTTAAACCGTAAAATAAATAAAAATATGCATTTCAGAAGGAATGCATGTATTATACATATATACATAAATTTAGTATAATTACATAATAATAGACATATATATGTATGTATATATATACAGTATATATAGTTTTTGTGTGTGTGTGTGTGTGTGTGTGTGTGTGTGTGTGTGTGTGTGTGTGTGTGTGTGTGTGTGTGTGTGTGTATATATATATATATATATTCAAAAACTATTTAGATCTCATTACATTCCAAGTTATAACAGAAATTCCTCTTTTTTTTTTCTTTCTTTTTTTTTTTACTTGTGAACTGTCCTGGAGCACAAAACATAAAATAAATAAATTAATAACTGACATATTTTTAACTGACATTTAGTCACCCATAACTTGATTTTCATGAACATACAGACTGTGCTTAAAAGGCCTGTGATAATCCAACAGTGATATTCATGATGCCAGCACACACACACACACACACTCACTATACACAACTAAATACACACAGCCTATAACGCGTCTGATTTCATCAGCTAAGATTTAAACAATCCCTAAAACTGTTCTAAACACAATTCAGGTGCTCTATAAACACAAGCACACCTCTGCTTTGACTCTGAGCTGAGACAACACAATGATATTTACAGTATCTCTCCAGTGTGTTTTATTGTAGGAGGAGCGGACAGAGACAAAGGCTCCACTAGCGCTACATTACATATGTATATAAAACACTGTGCGGGTCACGCGGCTCTTTAGGAACGCTACAGCATGAACCTGTCTGTAAACAGCGGGTAAAAGAAAGGCGTTATAGTGTGACAGCGGACAGACTCACCTCGAGCACCGCGCACAGCGTCAGCAGCACCGCCGCTCCATGGCGCTTCACCCGCTCCGGCATCTCTGCACCGACTCAACAAATGCTGTCAGGACGGAGCTTTCATAGCATTACAGCGTGAATGTTCACAGCAGAAGCACGAGCATGCTGGAGGCTCGGTGTGTGTGTGTGTGTGTGTGTGTGTGTGTGTGTGGAGAGAACAGCTCGATCCGCGCTCGCGCAACAATGAAATGATTTCCACTGGTGACAAACAGCAGCACGATATTATCTCAAGGCTTCTGTGTCATCCTCCCAAACACACAACTATAGCCTTTACTAGAACAACCGAGCGCTTAGTTACTCAGCGCGCGCTTTAAATAAAAAGCATATATTGATTTACAAAGTATAGGCTAATGTTACCTGGACATAAAACATAAAATGAAAGTAAAACGTGTGACTTGAAGCATACTGCATCGTAACAAAAAAAAAAAAAAAAAAAAAAAATCAAATGGCATTTATTTTTCAAAAATCCTATCGAATCATACTTAAAACAATGTTTCACTACAGGAAGTTTGTTTTATATATATATGGATAGTTGACAAATAAAAATTGGACTGTGTCCCTATAGTGGGACATAGCTAAAATGTAAAAAAAAAAAAAACTTTACATACAAATAACATGAGAAAAAAAGAGTTAGAGTTACAAATAGCATGAGAGAGGTTTATCTTCAATGTTAGAGGTTATTATTATTATTATTATATTTATTTACATTTTTCCATCACACCATATAGGACATATTGATACATCAACTACCCACATATATACTGTACCTACATACATATATATATATATATGCAATCAAAACAAAAGTATTCCCTCTTAACTTTGCATTCTACACTACAGCTATGCTAGCTTGCTTATAAATATTGACTCAATTCACTTAGAGCATTGATATGCATTTACAGTCTTTCTCTTCTGGGAAAATTTACCAAAATATTGATGACTCATCCTGCACTACACAGATTTGTCCCATTAAATGCCCTAGAATGAGAACGTCCCTCCCCCTAATGCGCCTGCATCTGTTTATGCAAGCAGCAAATCAATCCCTGCGTCTCAATGTGCATATCCACCCTATCTGCCCTAAATAGTATTGAAAATTACTAATATCACATACAATTTAGGAGTTATGCACATTGGGATGCAGGCCGTCTTTCTCTTCCCAGCTGTTCAACAATATGAGATTCACAAACCGGAGGGAGCTGGTCGACAGATTTATCTGAAAGACTGGATCATCAACACAAAGAAGACACAATTGTATTAAGATTAATGAAATTTATTAACAATAGACATTCATGAGTAAATACAACAACTAGTAATGATAGCAATAAATGAGTATGCACTGCTAATAGGCAATAGGTTTTACTAAATATAATCATAGAAACAAATAAATGGAGTGAACACAGAATGGATAAATGCAATGCTGTTGAGCTAAATGTAGCAATGGAAGAGATTTCTATGATAATGCTGCTTATGGGGAAACCACCTAATGGCTCTGGTAGAATTAATGATAAACAACTGCTTATTTATCTTTGAACAAATAATATGGCTGTTTTTTGTAATGCTGACCCCAAGTAAAATCTAAACAGATTAGAAAACATAGGCTGGAGGTATAAACTAAGCCAAGGTCTTTAGGAAAGAGGTTTGGTAAGAGCTTAGCTGAAGCTTAACTGTCTTGAAGTCTCTTTCCTCATCAGGTCAGAAACTTGGACTGTTGTTTCTGTTATTGTCTCACCTTCACAGGCTGGAGACTCAGAACGTTAGTGATCTGCTATTGCCTCCTACTACGCAGGTCAGAAACACAGAACGAGGAGTGTCTGTTGGAAGGAAACTTGTATCCCTTTCCAATGAGGAGGAGACTGGAATCTGGTGCCTCTCCATTCCAGGAATGTGATTGGCCACTTGTGTCCGAGGTGGCCATGGTGTTGCCTGCCCTAGTGTGGACCTCATTTAAATATAGTAGAGTACAAAGTTAAACCGTGTCTTTAACATTTTACCCAAGTGATATTTCTTTACCATTTAATGTATTAGAGTAGTAGAACTAGTAATAGAGTATTATGAGAGAGATGTACTGAGTGAAGGCCATTGCACACTGAGTCCGAAATTCCCGTCTGAAATTTTCACACATTAAAAAATAAATACGATGTCACATTATGTCAATCACGTTTACACACTGCCTCGGAAACTTTCATCCGTCATAAAAAATTCAGATTAGGTTCGATTTTCTGCGTTTTCTCATCCGTAGCAAGCATTTTGATAGGAAAGGATGACGAATACGAAAAAACGCATACGAAAATTTCAGACTCAGTGTGCAAGAACCTTGTGTGTAATTACCCGCATCTGATACAGCATTCATTATTCAGCTCAATCTGAATTCTGTTCATGCATTCTCAGTTTAAATGCAGTGATCATAAACAGTGAATCTAATTACCATTCAGGCAAAAATTAGCTTCAAGAATGAACACAATGCTGACTTGATCAATGCATCTGTTGTTAAAAGTAAAAATAACTTCATTGTTTACAGCTCTTTTTCAGTCTCTTTCAATATAAAAGTATTTACTGCTGACTCACTCATAAAAACAGTCTCTTGTCGCCATCTAATGGTGGAACAATGTAACTTGAATCACCATCACAAACATACACAGTTTCCCAATACTAAATACTATTATTAAATACTTATATTATTTATATAAATATTCCATCATAAAAGTTGCTAGGCAATTCAGTCAAAAGTACAAAGGCAGCGCTCTGAGACATCAGATCCAGCAGTAAATTCCAGTAGATCTGGCCGAGGTGAGGCGCTCTCTCTGCGGGTTCATGAGCACTGAACAGCCGCTGATGCTCTGGAGCTCACATCTCCGTAAACATTGAAGCAAATTTCCAAATAGGCGTTATCTTTATTAACAAACTGCATATTTAAAGTCTAATCAAATAAAAACTCTTAAAACTACATTCCGTGACACAAAATCAGTTTTATTTATAAAATTATAGTGCATTTGGGTGTCCGTCATGACACTCGCTGTGAGAAGTACCACAAGCGGAGTGACACTGTCACACTCAAAGACGTTTTTGTTGTGTTTTCATCCCTCATGTGTTCCTTGACCTAGTTTCTGTCTCCTCTTGATTAAGTTAGTCAGTTCACCTGTGTCTAGTTAATTTAAGCCGGTCTCACACTGTGCGATTTTGGCCACAATTTGGTCATCTGAGACAAATTTAGAAAGTCCTAAAAGATTCCTATAATTCTAGGCTAAAATCTGTAGTCTTTGATCGCTGGTTTGACATGTTCACCGACAGCCGATTAATGGCTGTTGCGATCAAATTTCACCTCCGACGAAATTCTGGCAGTGTCAGAGGATTTGGCGTACAGTCCTGCAGTGTGACTACCCCTACGATGAATGTCAAACTGTCTCTGTTTTTCAAGACAAGCTATGAGCAGAATTAATGCTGGAGAATTATTCTATCAGCCATAAACTCCGGCGCTCACCGAATTCATCTGATATGTTGCCTTTTCTATATAAACACTGGTTGCGCCGCTGTTTTCATGTGGGTGTGTAGAGCTGCATACACTATTATTGCCGCCGTTCATATACTTTTCATGATAGCCAACAGTTCGGTCCCACGTGCAATGCAGTTCGTAGTCACTGGACATGTATGGGTTGATAATGTAAAACTCTGGACAAGTTTTCTTGCACGCACCTGTTTTTAACTCGTCTTGAATGTCGTACAGTCTGACATTAATGACAACTGAGATCCCATAGTGTGACACGATCATCATGTTCATACAGTCTGACAAGTACAATCCTAAAGGACTTTTTAAAAAATCACACAGTGTGAGCCCGGCTTTAGTCGTAGTCCCTCATTGGTCTGTCTACTTAAGTTCTAGTCGTTTCAGTTTGTCCTTGTCCAGTGTTAACGTTGCTTGTGCGTGTGTATCCTGTCTGCCTTTTGTGGATTACCTCTGTGTGGATTTATTAAAGACTGTTTACCATTATTCATCTTCTTTGTACGTTTGTTGTACACCGTACCGTGCCAGAATGGCTTTCTTGGAATATATTTCATATTGTATACTGTAAGTCTTGTATTAACATTTATATATTTTGCACCCATATAGACTTATAAGTTACTTTTGCAACTTTAGTTGAAAACAATTGAACCCTTTACCAGTATTCATGCTATTATCTGCATCAAGTGTGATCCTGAATGAAATGAAACCGAATCAGCGTCTGTCTGAGGTTTTCTTGCCCTCCCCTGTGCATTTACCAACCTCCGTTGCCATGGCAGCAGTTTTTATCAAAACAAAGAACAGGAGAGAGAAAGAGAGACAGAGAGAGAGAGAGTACTTGTTTCATGGTGTTGTTCTTTCACGTAATTGGGTAGTCTCACTAATGACTAAGGCTCTAATGAGTTGAGATAATTTGTCAACATGAATTGAAGTCCACCTCTACTGTCTTATGTTGCCATGAGTTTGTGAAGAGAAACTGGGGGAATCCAATTAGTTCCGTGGGCCGTGACTCAAGCTGAATGTTCTCACTGTCTGTCATCGTCTGTCCATGAAACTCAATCTTACATTCCCTGTTTTGCTTCTCTGAACCAGGGATGATGTAATATGATGGATGGGTTCGTGTAATACTGTGTTTCAAAAAAAGGGTTGACAATGACTCAGTGAGACCCCTTAAATTTTGATAAACATTATTAAAAACTTGATAAATGTAATTACAGTTACTGTATTTGTGTGTAATTTTAATTCTGCATTATTTTCAAAATTGGCTGTATGTAGTCATTTATAGAAAGAAAACGCTAACTCACATACAACATTTTCAGAATATTCAATACAACAGTATTTTTGCTTGTGATATAGTTTTACTTTTAAAAGGGTCATGAACTGAGAAACCAAAATTCTCTTGATGTTTTGACATATAAGAGGTCATTGTACTATAAAAACATCCTGTAAGTTTCAGAACTCAAAAATTTCTCGTTAGTCTAAAAACAGCTTATATTGAAGCCAGTTTGCCAAAACGACAGCTTGTGGGATGTTCTACTCTATGATGTAATAGTGTGGAAAAACCCCGCCTCCGCAGAAAAATAACAATGCCTTCTACATCACTGCCTGTTTAGCCCCGCCCACCGATTCTACATTGCTACCTGTTTAGCCCCACCCACCGATTCTACATCGCTGCCTGTTTAGCCCCGCCCACCGATTCTACATTGCTACCTGTTTAGCCCCACCCACCGATTCTACATCACTGCCTGTTTAGCCCCGCCCACCGATTCTATATCGCTGCCTGTTTAGCCCCGCCCACCGATTCTACATTGCTACCTGTTTAGCCCCACCCACCGATTCTACATCGCTGCCTGTTTAGCCCCGCCCTCCGATTCTACATTGCTACCTGTTTAGCCCCACCCACCGATTCTACATCGCTGCCTGTTTAGCCCCGCCCACCGATTCTGCATTGCTACCTGTTTAGCCCCACCCACCTATTTGCGCACATAGTGTGAATAACAAGATAGGCGAATGCAGGTCTATACAGAAACCAAACGATAAAGATCACTCTGAATACAACAATACGCTGTGCAGTGCCAAGTTGTGGAAAAACAGTGTTTCCATTGTCTTTCTTCTGATCCCAACGTTAGGAAGGAGTGGTTGAACTTTATTTTTAATGAAGATCCAGACTGCGTCAGTAAGAACTTGGTCCTTTGTTCACTTCATTTTACCGTGGATTTGTTTACAAACAAGGCATAATTCGATGCAGGATTTTCAGAAAGATTGAAACTAAAAGACGATGCTGTGCCGACTATATTGGATCCGACAGTAATGTTGCAACACACAATTAAGTGTAACTGTTTTTATTACGTGGTCACTATTGCTTTGTCTGTTATTACAGATCGTTTGATATGTATTGAGTATTTATGCATTTTTAACCTAAATCACAGATGCGTCTGATTTAGGCTGTCAATCATACACAACTCTTAGACAATCATAGCAACGGGCGTTTACTTCTGAGTCTACAATCCGCTATGCCTATTCAAATAGAGGGAGGTTAAAAACAGGACAGAAAATAGCCTATTACTTCTAAATTATGATGTTTTTTGATGTAAAAATCTTGATAACATTATAAGGGGACCACAGAGACCAGTACAAAATAATAAAAAAGGCAGTTTAAAGGCATCGCTTTAAATATTTAGCAACCATATCAAGCTCTTCACAATTACGCATGCAGCAGGATTGCCAAAAACGGAGGTGCTTGACATTGGGAAACTCTAGCAGCTGGAGACACTAACCACAGCAGCACAAGAACAAGCACAGCGTGACAGGACACAACTAACAGCCTGTCGGATTTACAAATCCAGACAGACAAGCAAAGACCGGCAACCCAACACTGATCATAATGGAAATAGCAGTGGTGATAAATGAGGCATTCCTAACTTAAAGGGAAAGTTCACAAAAAAAAGCAAAATTTCTGCTTCCCAGATTTCATCCAAAAGGCACCCACGTCTGTTATTGTTTTGAACCCCACACTGTAAAAAATAACTGCAATTTTAATGGTAAAAGACTGTAAAAATGCTCCAGTAAAAACCCATTAATTGGTTAACAATATATTCCCCTACATAAACTTCACATGTACAATCACAAAATCATATGAAATATGCATAACACATTTCCACATGTGAAACATGTTGTTTTGGAACATTTTCATGGCGTATATGTGTGAAACCCATGTGACTTACTGCATATTTATGGCATGAAAATGTTCGAAAACGTGATTTTAACACGTGATTGCACATTTGAAGTTCATGTGGTTTTTCTGATATACAGTGAGAGATTGTGATAAATCTAATGGGAGATTTAATTTAATAGCAACCGTATTTTTTGCAGTGAAGTTCTGGCAACCACATCTGTTTTTTTTTTATTTATTTTTTTATACAGTGCATGGTTTGTCATTGTATGGAAGCAAATAGTTGAGACTCTGTATATGTTCTGCTTAAGCAGTATTATATTTTTGGGAACTATGATGTGGCTATTGGAAAACCATTTTTTTTTGCCCTCTAAAAAACAGCATCTTGACACAGTGAAATTACTTACTCAACTGTTGCCTGATAGCGAGCCAAACAGCCAGTAGGTGGGCATTATGCAAAAGTGTAACATGGTGATGTAGCTTAGTCACAGAAATAATGACTTCAAATGGGGGGTTTCATGAAAGTGTGTTTTGTTGGACAGATTAACTCCTTTTGATGTGGACAGCAGTCATCATCCTGTATACGTTTCTGACATACTGCACTTTCATGTGCATGAGGGAGAGTTTGTGATATTTTCTCTGCCCATTCCTGCCAAATAGAACCAAAAAATTAAAATAAACAAACAAATATAGGAGTCTATAGGTAATGTAAGGGGTGTCGGACAGGTGGCAATAGTGGAACAGAGTAACAGGGGCCCTTGGAGAGTGGGGGGCCCATCGCAGCCCCTCCGCCCCCACTGAACTTGATTCTGCGATCGCGAACACCCCCCCCCCCCACTAAACGTGATATTGCAGTCGTGGGGGGGTCATAGCAAAGTCAGTGCACAGGGCCCAGAATTCCCAGTGACACCCCTGGGTACTGTAAGCAGTATTTCTTACTGTATTCTGTATTATTTTATTCTTTAATCTGTCCAGCTGGTTTGCTAAAAGCCCCTCTGCAGTCAGAGCACAGTGTTATTCCACACTGCCAATGCACTATTTCTCAGTCACTCTTCCCTCTCTTACTTCTCCTTTCTTGATGCAATTAATGCTACAGATGCTGTGCTCCACTTTAACATACTGTCTAGACAACATCTGTCCTCTCATTCAGGTCACCCTCTAAACCCTGACACCAAACCAAACTAAAAAGATGCTGCTCGTTAAAACATCCTGCTATCCTGAGCAGGTATCACTGCTCTCTTCTTTTTCTGCCAAGGTCCCCACTGCAAAAGCATCAACTATCACAAGAGCAACAGCACTTCAGACACTCATAAACTGTAGAAGACATTCACCTCTGTCCTCCTCCACCCTCTCTATGACAGCTAATGACCACTTTTTCACAGACAACATCCATAAACAGTCAATTCTCAGCCCCACAGTCTCACAAACACCGACCACCCACATGAAACTTATCACTCCCTGAGGATGAGGTCTCTAATTGTCTTCTCTCCAGCCATGCTATCACCTGCCCCCTTGACCCTATTCCTTTCAAGCCATTTCTTCCAGACTCCTACCTGCCCTCACATACATCATCAACACTCCTCACTGGCACTTTCACCACCACAGTCAAGCAGGCTTGGGTAAAAGTAACCAATGGTAAGCCATATATTCACAGAAAATTACAGATCAATGTCTCTCCACTTCTTCATAGCATCAACACTTGTGTGAGTAATTTGCAGCCAGAACTTTGCATTCCTCTCACAGATCAACCAGCAAGACAACATTCAGTCAGGTTTCTAAATCTTTTACTCAACAGAAATAATCTCGGCAGAAATGTGACTGAAGCCAAGCATATTGTGAGAGGTGTCTGTACATCATCAGCCCTATCAATCTGCATCCTCCCACATAGTTAACCACTAGATCCTCATATTAAACCTCTCCACACTGGGCCTCACAAGGTTTGAGTCCTACATCACAGGAATATCCTTTAGGGGAGGGGAACTATATCTAATTCACTTAAATAGTCATGTTGTACCACAGGGTTCGGTGCTGGGCCCCCTCTTCTTCTCGAAATACACAACAATGCTGGGACTCATGTTGTCTGTGAGCACTTAGTCCTGTCAATCGTCTTTTTAAATATTCTTTCAGCAGGTTGAACAGGTTAAACAGACTAACAGATTAATGTTTGCTAAATAAGTAACGTTAGTAACTTTTAAAGGCACAATATGTAAGTTTTCGCCGCTAGAGGGCGTGTATTCAAAACAAACAAAGAAACAAGGTGTAGTTTGATGATGCTGTGACTGAGTGTGGAATCATGGGAGTTGTCGTCTCATCCCCACAGCTGATGCAATCCGATGCGACTCGGGCAGAAATCATGTTCATGGATGAGGTAATGTATTAAAGATTTATTAACGTCGTAGTATGAAGCAGGGTGAGGCTGAAAGCTGTCGAAGTGAAATGAGGCCACTGAACGAGCGTGACACGGCTCGAAAGCAGTGGAGCTTTTATTATGCCACAGTCGACCGCTTCCGCTACTTCCGGTCGTGCGTATGTGCCAAGCGGCAACCTCCCACTCTCTCTCTTGAAACCAACACGGAAGTGACTTAAACTGTAATTTGTCAACTGGCCGCTAGAGGCTGGCTGCAAAAGGGAGTCAATCCCATAGACTCTCCATGTTAAAATGCCCAACTTTACAGCAGAAAAAAACATGTTTACAGCCTGGTTAAAAAAAAGATTTTGGTCTATATAGCTAATTTTACCCTTCATGACAACTGTGAGGGGGGTGAATTGTTTTATAACTCATCCATTTAAATTATATCAAGCCTTACAGTTCTGCATAATTAAGGGCGTGGCCACTTGAGTGACAGGTGGATTGCCGCTGCTGTCCCCACTGTCACGCTTGGCGGGCGTGGTTTCAGCAACCAGCTCCACACACATCCCGCCTTTTTGCCCCGTTTTCGATTATCCGGGAGTGACGCGCAGCCAAGATGGCGACGGCCGGCTCCGCCCACTTTGAGCTTCAAAAATGCTCTTCAGAAACCTACGGGTGACGTCACGTACAGTACGTCCATTTTTTTTACAGTCTATGGTATGTGCTGTAAAGCAGCGCTGTTTTATCATACTAGATACATTTGAAAGTTCTGTTATAATGCTACTCTATGCGGTCGTCACGTCTAATAAAAGCATAACATATTAAAGCATCTTTGGTGTTTCCATGTTTTCTACAAAACAAAACCGGAAATCGAGGGTGTATGACGTCATTGGCAGGCGACGCAGTGACGAGCCACTATTTAAAACTGCTATTTCTCTGGATTTAAACATTCTTCGAAACATTTGGGATAATGTAAGTATGCAAGTCAGCAAAATATATAACACTGTTCTAGTGGTTTTTGGATATTTTAATAAAAAAATCTGACATATTTTGCCTTTAAGTAAATTAGCTGTTGCTCTGCTGGCTAAAAGGGAAATGATGGGTATTTCTGTATCACTTCATGGTAAAAAAGTCATATCTTCTCCATTATAAAATTGATGCCATATGCTTACAAACACAGAACTGGGATTCTCTAAATTTGCAGAGAATGACTGATTCATAAAGTGTTCTGTCATCTCATTCGAATGAAATTAGCATAGAAGCACAGACGTATAATGGGGGAAAATCAGCACTAAAAGAATCCCAGTCTAATGAAGACCAATGTTTCCCTGAATGTTTGAACATGACCAGACCAGTTATTGACCAGGACATCCCTTATGAGAGGAAACACATTACAGAACGATAGAAAGGCCTGGGAATACAGATAATGGTCAACATCATTACTGGTTTATAATAACAAAAGATAATGAACATTGTATGACGGCATTATTTATGTGTTTACAAGTCAAGTCAAGTCAAAGTCAAAGTCAGCTTTATTGTCAATTCTGCCACATGTACCGTACATACATACAGAGAATTGAAATTGCGTTACTCTCTTACTCCCTGGTGCATACAGATAACACTAAACACTAACAGTAGAACGCAAGAATACAGATAAGTACAAATCAATATATATATATATATATATATATATATATATATATATACATATACACACATATACACACATACATACATATATATATATATATACATATATATTATACATACATATATACATATACACACACATACACACATACATACACAAAAATGCAACTATTACAAATATACAAATAAGGACATGTAGGAAAAAAATAAAACATTAAATAAAGAAAATAAAAATAATAATATAAAAAAAATGGATAAAGTGGCATAAGGCACATGGCAGATAGTGCAAATCAGTGAAATAAACAAATAAACAAACAAACAAACAGTGCAGAATATAAATGGTGTAGTGCAAAGAGCTTATTAAGACTATTTAAAGTGACAGGAGCAGTCTTTTTTATTCAGACTGTCAGAAGAGGTAGTTGAATGAATGAGGTCAGTCCAATGCTGTACAAGTGACCGGTGCTTGTCTCAGTGTGAGTGTGAGTGTGAGTGTACACAAGCACACATAATACAATGAACCTACTACCAGCCAAGATGATCTATTATCATTCTTGTTTAGGGCACTAAACAAACGAAGCAACAGAAAGTGTTCTAATAGCGCGCCAATATAATTGCACACATGCATCTGTTGTCATAAGGGAATGTGGTGGACATTCTAGAACGCTGACTCAGGCTCCTCAGGGATATGGAATATTGCGACGGCATGCAGAGAAGCTGACGCAGCGCACTGCTACCGCAAGTTACAACTAAAAAGCCATTAGTGAAAACAGAAATCTATTTCCAATCCACCTCCACAGGGACAGAAAACAACCTGTGGCTGCTAATTTAGCTCCAACATGTGGAAGGCATTCAACATACTGAAAGAAACCCCAATACAGTCATACACTGAATGACTCATTCAGTAATGAAAGTATAATACACTCACTCATTGACTGATTTTCAATATGCATTAATACTCAAAAGTTTGTTTTCTCTAACCCTCTGGTGTTCAGTAATTTTAGACCAATTTTTTTTTTTTAGAAATCGTTACTTTATGTGAATGGTACAAAATTCTGTGACCTTTATGGCAGTCGCTATGTAACCCCACCCCCCCACCCCCCCCAGACACACACACACACAAAATTGTGGACTTGATTTGAAAAAGCTAAATGGTCAATAAAAAAATAGTCACACTTGTGTTGTTCCCGATCAAAAATGATCACCATAGGAAATAAATGGGAAATAAGCCAAAATACAAAAATACAGAGTCTGTAGTATCTACAAAGTCACAATGCAGAAAAAAGTACACAGCAATGAAGGAGTGCCAAAACTTAAGCAATTATGCCTGGAAACACTGCTCACTAACTAAGGAATACACAACACTGGATATATATGGCTATACTGGCATCTAATGGCTACATCATGGTATTACAGATGATTTTCTTTGTTATGTTTTTCTCCACAAGGTAGAACAAATCTGCCTCAATTCAATGGATTTTACTTTTTCTCTATTTTTAACTGAAATACTGCATTAATTGACAAATTATATATATATTTTTTTTAAATAATATTTTACATTTTATTATGAAAATAGTCTATAATTTAGCTATGAATATTAATCAGTGACATGAAATACACTCAAAATGTCAAATATTAAAGAAAAAACATTATTGAAATGAAATATAGTATATTAATTTCACAAAAATGAAATTACTACACGATTATGGCCAACAAAAAAGATTTATTTTGTAAATGTGGTAAATCACTAAATAATGCATATGTATGAGTATAAAAATTTCCAGTGCCTTGTCACTTCAATATCCCCATTCTTGCATTTGTGTTATTTAATAACCATATTCCACTAGTTATAGAAATATATTATTTTTGATATATATTTTTTTAAGTAAGAAAAATTTAATAAAGTAGTAGTAGTATAAATTCACTTGCTGTCTGTAAATAATAATAATAATTATAATAATCATAATAGGAAACACTTTAGAATAGGGAACACTTATTCACTAATAACTATGACTTTTCTCTCAATAAATTCCTAATTTGCTGCTTATTAATAGTTAGTAAGGTAGTTGTTAAGTTTAGGTGTTGGGTAGGATTAGAGATGTAGAATAAGGTCATGTAGAATAAAGCATTAATATGTGCTTAATTACTACTAATAAATGGCTAATATTCTAGTAATATGCATGTTAATAAGCAACTAGTAAAGATACCCTAATATAAAGTGTTACCAAATAATAATAATAAATGAAAGAGTAAAATAAACTGAAATAAAACTTACCCCACAGTGCACTAATGGGAAAAACGTGAATACCATAATGCTTTCTGGTGAAAACAAAGAGCTCAGATGTGCATGTAACACCTAACCAGAGCTCAACACACACACTGGTGAAGCAGGATCTCAGGTTCCAGAATCTAACAGGCTGTTTTAGTGGCTGCACCAGGATCCAGCAATCATTTCTGTATAAATCTGACAGCTTAGGCATATGAAGGAATGGAGAGGCCTGTTTCCATACATACACAAACGGCTGACGCAAACACTTTGAAGCAAAAGCATTTTGAGATGACTCTAAATCCATTTAAAAGCATTTCCCTGCTTCCACTGTAAGCAATCTATCATTTTCTGTCGTTCCCAAGCAATGTGAGCACTATATAGCAGCTGTGATGATTCATGTCTTATGATGATAGTAATGATGTTTTCATTGTAGTCAAAAGCAGTGAATCCGAAATATATATATCATATCCCAGGATGCAGAAAGACTTTTACACTGCAACACCATCAAGTCTTAAAGCTTCTAATCGAGGCAACACATTAAAAGTGTGTTCTTTGTTAAAAGGCACAGGTACTTCATTTTAAACAACAAAACACCACATTATAAAACGATAGTTCCGGTCCTTGATTCTGATTGGCTGAGCCGTGATCAAAGCTGCTGTAGATTACAAAGTAACAAGCACCTTTGTTTACGTTTGTGTGTTGCTCGGCAACCACTTTGTTGCACCCACAGCTGTTTCTGAGGAACTACATTGTTTGGTGGAAGAATACTGTTTTTATTAATATCAATACACTTTATTTGCTCTGTTTTATGTTGTGAGACCTTACTAAGTATATGGCATAACCGTTTTATAAAAGCAATGTCTTTGTCAAAAGGCACAGGTACTTCATTTTAAACAACAAAACACCACGTTATGAAGCACTTTATTCATAGCTAACTATTTCATAATTCATATAATGCTTCACAGCGAGGCCTAATGGACCTGTTGTAGAGTGTATATGGATGGGGGTCCATATAAATCACTTACACTGAAGTAACAGCCCTGCGTGTCTCATTTAATACAGTAACATCATTAATATCTCGTTAGATGATTGTGCTCCATGTAACGAGTGATTGGGGTCAAAGAGGAACCACCTCATCAGTCTTCATGCTGGAGATCCACCTGCTCATCATGATACAGAACCAGGGCAGAATATAAAGTAGAAGCTTTAATACTTACAGAAAAACTGATAATGCTATAATAAAAACTAAAATAAAAAGGGCATAAGCATATAATATTAGTATAACAACACTACCATTCAAATGTTCAGGGTCTGGTTTTTTAAGTCAATACTATTATTTATCAAGAACGCATTAAATTGATTAAAAGTGACTGTAAATGCATTTATAATGTTACAAAAGATTTCTATTTTTAAAAAACTTTCTATTCATCTGTGAATCCTGAAAAATTAAATGCATCACAGTTTCCACAAACAATATTAACTGTTTTCAACATTGATAATAATCAGAAATGTTTCTTGAGCAGCATATTATTATGATTTCTGAAGATCATGTGACACTGAAGACTGCAGTAATGATGCTGAAAATACAGCTTTGATCACAGAAATAAATTACAGTTTAACACATATTCACATAGAAAACAGCTGTTTTACATTATAATAATATTTCACAATATTAATGTTTTACTGCATTTGTGATCAAATAAATGTAGCTTTAATGTGGAAAGATATAATGAATTGCTTCAGCATCATAATTTCTCAGTTTATAAGTCGTGCTGTTTCTTCATCTGTAATCATAATACATGTTAATCAGTAGTTTTATAGAGTCATTCATACCTTATAATTAGGATGATGTCAAAGAAAAAAAAGCTTGATTAAGAAAAAAACGTATAATTATATTTCTGTAGAATGTCGAGTTTTATTCACCCAGATCTGGTTTCTACTGCATGTGGAGCTGAAGCCTGTCAAAGCTTTATTCATCTGAACATATCACTGATTACACAGTAAAAACAGTTATATACATTAAATGTAGCTCAATGAAGCTATGACTTCATCTCCACAGATGTATGTAGTCGAATGTGTGTGATTTCTGGCTTACTGATCATCTGAGAACTGACCTGATGTTCCTCCATCCGTGTCTTGAGACGCTCATCAGGTCTCCATCAGTACAAAACCTGAAACAACAAACGGGACACAGTCTATTGTCTCGTGGACCGTATGCAGTGGCTATTGCAAGTGCACAAGTGAAAAATCACAAGTTGTGAAAACTTAAAAGTTTAAAGTGGAAGTGAAGCAGCCAGTCAAGTTTGCATTATTTGGTAAAGTGATTTCCACTTTAATTAAAAAATATATAACAAACACGATTAATGAGACCATTTTAAAGAAAAAAGGATGTTTTGTTATAGCTTTTAGAGCACGTGCGCCGTCATCTTGCAGTACCACCGCGCGTGACGTCACGGGTGGGTTCGCTCTGTTGGCCAGTTAAGTAATATAGGCATTTCTTTATTTTTTGAACACATAAATGTTATTTTAACACATCAATATTTTGGTTTTCACCATAATTTGGATGAATAGTCAACATAAATATCTATATCACATTATCTAGGCCTATTTCACAAAGTCTTGATCATTAAGTTATATCCACATCGTTTTTGTTAGCAGAGCACATTAATAACACACGAAATACGTAGTGCTTTTCTCATTCTCCAGTCGCTCTGACTGGCACACATTTATTAAACAAAAACAGGCACGTGCATTCATTCAGTCACTGATTAGGTCACATGACATACACTTTGTGGTTGCCTGTCCCACAACAAAACTAAAACAAGACTGTGAAAACAAATACAAATGAGGGCATAATACACACATTAACAGTTTTCATAGCGTGAGGCGCAACGTGATGTTAACAAACAGCGCTTCATACAGTATCGTTCATGTGGCACCATGTTATGTCAGACCTTTCAGACATTTGCATTACACTGGCTCGATCACCAGTATTTCTATGTAAAACCTGCGAATGTACCTGCTGTTAGGAGAATGCAGTAATCACCTCTGAATGATCGGGCTAGTGCTGCTTTATCATTCTCGCGTGCCTTGTCAGTTTTAACATTAAACTGTTTTAAGCCATTTAAATTGCTGTGACAGATTGTTTCTTTGCACACACACACACACACATACACGCACGCGAGTACCAAGTTGAGACCGCTTTGTTGCCTGTTTAAGCAAATGCACAGTTTATTATGTTAATGGCTGTTTTGATGGGTATCTGTGTAAACACGATTTGTTTCCGACCCGCTCTTCACCCCAAACCAGAGCAGATTCACTTCGTCCACCCGTAATGGCAGTAATGCTCGGCCCCCTCGCCGTATCGGCTCAAATGCATGAGCAGTTGCACTTATTATGGGCTCAACAGTCCTTTCAAGTTAGTCTTCATCCATTTAGACAAGCGTGTGTTCAAAAAAAATAAAGAAATACTTATATATTACTTAACTGGCCAACAGAGCGAACCCACCCGTGACGTCACGCGCGGTGGTACTGCAAGATGACGGCGCACATGCTCTAAAAGCTATAACAAAACATCCTTTTTTCTTTAAAATGGTCTCATTAATCGTGTTTGTTATATATTTGTTTAGTTATTGTGGAAATCACTTCATTAAATAATGAAAACTTGACTGACTGCTTCACTTCCACTTTAAGGCAACCAGCTTCAGGAGATTTTTAGTTATTATATTTTCAGCAGTTATTCAGTTTATACAACAAAAAGTTGAGAAAACTCAAAAATCTCCTACAAAAATAAGTTGAGAAAACATTGACTGTAAAAAACGATTTTCTGTAGTTCTAAATAAAATAAAGAATATTGGATTTCATTTGACAAGAAAATATTTTTTCATTTTTTACGTTTAATTTAATGTTACTTGTCGTTTCTTTGTAATTATGTGATATTTGCTAGCAATTTCTGAGTGAAAACTGTTTCTTCACCAATTTTTTTCCAGTGTATTAAATGTGCCGATGAACGCAACAGAAAGCAGACGTCTCGTGACACATATCAGAAATGATTTTAGAAAAGCATTTTTAATTAGCATGCCATCCAAGAAATATATTCTTCAATATTCAGATGTAGGACGCTGAGCTAAAAAATAAAATTCATGTTTTACTTAAAAAATTCTTAAGCATAGCATAGCAACAGGTTCATTAGAGTAAACTAAATTCATAAAAAAAACAATAATAATCTTTGTTTGAAATAAAATAAACTTTAACTGAAAAAAAACTTAAATAATTGTATTATTAATGCAAAAAAATGACAAAAAAAATGAAATGCAATTGGAAAATATAAAAAAAAAATATTTTAATTATTAATAAAAACTGCAATAATATCTCAGTGATACTAAAGTAACAAAACAGGGTCAAATCTATCAAATGACATGAAAAGTGTTCAGTATCCGCTTAAACAGCGTATATCAGATTCAGTTACAGGGACACTACGACACCACTTCCGTTCTTACTGTAATTATAACATAGCATAATAAAATGCATACCGTTTATACTCAGAGAAGAAGCAGAATGAGAGCAGGATTCAGGCCTCGTTCTCCTCAAATCAATGATGCTTTAGCCTGTGCTGTCCAGTAAATGACCCTGCATCAGTCTCTCTGAAAACAAGCAAAGACTGGACGATGAGCATCTGGACGTCACTCTAGGTCAGAAGCTCCAGTCTTGATTTAATCATCACCGACTGTTAGACTGAACATGTGAAGCATCAAGCATATAAACCGTTCCATAAACATCTACATAATACAGATGCGGTCTGTCTATAAGCAGTGAACAGTGACACACGAGTCCTGTGCAGACACATCACGTCTTCATCGGCGATCACAGTGATGCTGATGCAGCGGTTGTCATGGTGACGGAGGATGCATTCCAGAATACCACTTTCCTGTTAAAACCTAATTAAGATGAGATGAGGTCGGTATCGTCAAGTTCAAAACGTAATGGAGATCTAACGCAGACTGCTTTATATGCTAATGATATTCTGATGCTGTCAGAGAGCGCTGTTCTTATGCAAATACTACTGATCATGTGGAAAAGCATTAGGAGACACAACTCAAAACACTCTATTCATCTAAATATTTACATACCTGACCTTTTACTGTTATGATTTCTTTTCATCATTCAATAACATGATAAATAGGGAGAATTATACATTAGTCATAATCAGAAAGTTCAGCAATGCATGCATGATGATGGTGTGCCCTAGTAAAAAAGTAATATATTTAAAATACATTTATTTCATATAATTTATTAGCATATTTACTGACTTATCGCTCAAAACAAAAATTATAATAAAACTTTATTTGGAGTACTACTTGTGCACATTTCTTAATATTAATCCTAAAATGTGTTTTAATGTCACTATTGATGTATGATCTTTGAATAATATCAGTCTTTAAGATATTTAAAGTGCACCTGAAGTATATTTGCAATAGTTCCACTTTAGCACAATCAAATATACTTCAGTATATCTTTAGTTGTACTTCAGCTCTACTTTCACACAATTAAAGTGAATTCATCACAAAATTAGTTGTTCCAGTTTAGTAGATTTAAGTATAGCAGTGTAGTATCCTAAAAGTACAATTGCAAGGTATTTTTTATTAAGTACATAATATTTAAATGTATTTGTAGTATACTTAGCACGAAACAAACGTATTTCAAATACATTTTAGTATATTCATTTTTCACTAGGGTAATTATGCCATATGCCACACACTCAACACTGTGTTTTGTATAAAACTGATATATAATATAAAATCAGAGAACAGTGTTAAAAGAATAAAAAAATATTCTCAATTTAACTGCATATGTCAGATACTTTCAATGGTGATCCAAACACAGAACTCACATATAAATGAATGAAATGATACTGAATAAGAGTCACAGCACTTCAGCTAACAGTGCATTTACAACAGAAGAGCACTGAAGAGCGCCACCTGCTGGTTCAACACATCTATCTATCTGTCTGTCTATCTATCTATCTATCTATCTATCTATCTATCTATCTATCTATCTATCTGTCTGTCTGTCTATCTATCTATCTATCTATCTATCTATCTATCTATCTATCTATCTATCTATCTATCTATCTATCTATCTATCTATCTATCTATCTATCTATCTATCATTCTATCTATCTATCTATCTATCTATCTATCTGTCTGTCTGTCTATCTATCTATCTATCATTCTATCTATCTATCTATCTATCTATCTATCTGTCTGTCTGTCTATCTATCTATCTATCTATCTATCTATCTATCTATCTATCTATCTATCTATCTATCATTCTATCTATCTATCTATCTATCTATCTATCTGTCTGTCTGTCTATCTATCTATCTATCTATCTATCTATCTATCTATCTGTCTGTCTCTCTGTCTATCTATCTATCTATCTATCTATCTATCTATCTATCTATCTATCTATCTATCTATCTATCATCTATCAATCTATCTATCTATCTATCTATCTATCTATCTATCTATCTATCTATCTATCTATCTATCATCTATCAATCTATCTATCTATCTATCTATCTATCTATCTATCTATCTATCTATCTATCTATCATCCGTCTGTCTGTCTATCATCCGTCTGTCTGTCTGTCTATCTATCTATCTATCTATCTATCTATCTATCTATCTATCTATCTATCTATCTATCATCCGTCCGTCCGTCCGTCCGTCCGTCCGTCCGTCCGTCCGTCCGTCCGTCCGTCCGTCCATCCATCCATCCATCCATCCATCCATCCATCCATCCATCTATCTATCTATCATCTATCTGTCTGTCTGTCTGTCTATCTATCTATCTGTCTGTCTGTCTCTGTCTATCTATCTATCTATCTATCTATCTATCTATCTATCTATCTATCTATCTATCTATCTATCTATCTGTCTGTCTGTCTATCTATCTATCTATCTATCTATCTATCTATCTATCTATCTATCTATCTATCTATCTAATTCAATTCAAAATTGCTTTATTGGCATGACTGTAAATGATACAATATTGCCAAAGCTTAGTATACATGTACAAAAAGATGAAAATAAATAAATAAAATAATAATATAATAACAATAATAATAATTAAATGAACATCGTATTAATATAATGTAATATTATAACATCTTAGAAGTATTGAACTGTAACAAATTAGAACGTGTGAACATTTGACACCACAGTCTTTAACTTACATAGAAACATACATACTGAGGATCACTGTGGTGGACAATAGAGTAACACACAGGTCAGGTCAGACACAATACACAATAACACTGTCTCTGAGGCTGTGACACACACACACACACACACACACATTCACATTCTTACATATCTATCTATCTATCATCTGTCTGTCTGTCTGTCTTTCTGTCTGTCTGTCTGTCTGTCTGTCTGTCTGTCTATCTATCTATCTATCTATCTATCTATCTATCTATCTATCTATCTATCGTCTGTCTGTCTGTCTGTCTGTCTGTCTGTCTATCTATCTATCATCTTTATCTATCTATCTATCTATCTGTCTATCTATCTATCTATCTATCTATCTATCATCAGTCTCTGCTCTTGACTGAATTCCTTCACATGATAGTAAAGCTCTATTGTCCATTTGTGGCAAATATAAAAGCTTTCTACAGTCAAACATAGAGAGCAGTCGCAGTAATGACTGATTTATACATCCTTCTCACCTCACTTTTAAATGCCTTTTTAGGGAACATCCCTCATGCACTCACACCTGACAGAACATATTGTGCTTCAGAAACCACGAGAATACAGATTACACTATAAACTAAAAACAATACATTGAAAATAATATTCCAGAACTTATCTGCAGGATGAAGCCTATTAGAATACAGTTAAAATGACCCTATAATTCAAGTTATGAAAACAATAATGCCCCTAAATTGGTTTTTGGTGAGTGGGTTGGACAAACACCTGTAGTAGCACACTCTTACCAAAAAGTTTATTTTATTAAGTATACTTAAGTAAAGTTCAAGTATATTTTTAAGTATACTTTATGTAGTAAGTATACACATATCAGTGTACTTGTAGTATACTTGTAAGTGTACTATTTCAATACTCCTTGGGACTAACTTGGCCCACTTTCTAGTATATAAAAGCATACTTTAAGTATAACAGTAGTAAACGTCGAGTACACAACTAGTTTACATCAATGTTTTTAGCTTGTACTGCAGCTATACTAAAAGTGAACTTATAGATATACTGATAGTTTACTAATTAAATACTTGTAGTAGCATTTTTAGTACACTTTGAAGTATAGTCTACTAGTTTAGTAGTTTTATACTGCAAGTATACTCTTTAAGTGAACTTTACGTCATACTTTAAGTATACTAGTATGTCTATATTTAGGTATTAATTTGTATATATTTTGTTATATGAATATCTGAACATACAAAACATCAAAAGAAAGAACAGAGTATCTGCTTGTAAACAAACACATTTTATTATAGCTTCATGCATTAATTTTTTAAACACTTGAATGTGGGTAAGTTTCATAAATAAAGAAATGAACAAAAAGTTGAAAAAAGTCTATGAATGTATAAGATGGAATCGATCAACACCCCAAAGCTTGAGTCATTATTACCTCTTCATTGGTGATATTATATTCATAACGTTACACAGTTATGATGCTGTTTTATGTCTGATGATGTGTTTGATTACATGTGAAGCATCTGTTGTTTCGGTTTCTTCTTCACTTGTGTTTTGTGGTAATTCTGTACAGTAGATGTGTTCTAGCGCCTCCTACCGTACAACAATGACAACACGGAGCACAAGTATAGCTCAAATATATTTAGACTTTTTCTAAGTATGTCAAGTATACTTAAATGTAATTTTAAGTATATTTCTGAGAAGTACATAGAAAGTAGACTAAGTATACTTTCCTATTTTTAGTTCATAAGAAATATACTAATAGCACACTTGAATAAACGTGTTTATCACAAGGGTACTTCTTTCTCTCTATATGCACCAGACACTTTTATAAACACTCCCTGATACAAAGACTCAATAACATAATTGGTGAATGCAGCACACATCATATTACCCTAAAATAGCTCTTTTGCACAATTTCATGTACAGTATTTATGGATGGAGTGTGTTTTTACTTGTATGCAGATGACACTCATGTTTTCTTCCTCTTAAGCACACTGACACGAAAGGCTTAGACACCTTGCTTGCTTGTCTAAATGATATAAATGACTTTAACTCGTTTAATCCCAAATTTTTCCCAGACGTGAAAATATCCAAATGATGCGTCATTAGTAACCCTTTGAAATAATCAATAATTATTTTTTGATTTTATTTTGGAAAAGTGTGTGAAAAATTGTGTTTTATGTTCGGTGGGATAATGTGTGTACTGAAATAACATATTTCTGCAGTCATAAAAAATATTATATATCTTAGCCCAGCTATTTTAAACTGTTTGAGCATATTCTAGGCTTACAATTATGCATAAAAAAACTTATGCAACATTGATAGGAACACTTCAACCATCACTGCATTTCAAAATTGTTACTTTTTTGTAAAATATAACATACAATTTTTATATCAATGCTACGTGTATTACAACATCATTATTGTAATTTTTTGTAACATTAATATTTTTAATTTAGTGCAATATTTTGTCTGCAATTGGATTTATATTGTATATCTAAGTTCACTGTTATCCCAGCGGTCACAACATGTTTACTCACTCTATGACCACACTCAACAAAACTGAATATATGCAAATGCATATATTAATACTAGACACCCTAAAGATAACGTGTACCAAAAATCTGTGTCATATCTTTATGTTAACATACTTTACTAGTCTTTTGTTTCAGAGCTTTGATGCAGTTATCATCTTCTCAAGATTCTGCTCTGGTCATGTGACACTGATATTTCATTCAGACCCTTTATTGTTTCCATATTTGCAGGAAATGCATTAAAACATCAGTTTTTAGAGCTTTATAAATGAAAACCATTTTTACGGTCACTGTTGTGAGCGCTGGGATTAAATGAGTTAATGTGAGTAAAACTGGGTCGTCTGTGGGGAAAGAAACAAACATTATTAATATTGGAAATCTGCACTCTTATATTAAACCAACTATGAAAGTCTGGGAATTACTCTGGACTTTAAGTTCGATCAACACATAAACAGTAGTTAAGTCAAGCTTTGTTTCATCTGAAGCACAGTGGTCAACTCCTGTTGTGTTTATTTGTGCTATATTAATAAATAAAATGAAGTAGTTTGTCTTAGATTACGTGTATATACTCAACTATGTATAGTTAGATTACCGCTTCAGTAAGTTAACTATGTATAGGTTAAAATTGTTTCTTACTTCTATTGTTGTATGTTTATATTTATGTTTAATTATGTAGCACTGTTTCATAAAACAAGTTTACCAAATAAGACAGGTTTATTTGACGTATTGTCAGTTCAAAATAAGTCAGACTAACTGAAATAAACCTGGTTTATTTGGTAAACTTGTTTTATGAAACACAACATTTCATTCCACTGTATGTCCACACATGTTTTTCATATTTGTGTAATATCACACAAGCGTTTTTCTAAATATTAGGTCATGAGCACGATCACAAATGTGATATTAATCTTATACGACAGTTCAAAACAAAAGAGGTGAATATTAAGTAACATCTTAGATAAAATATGATCTGTTTCGCCGATGAAAATAGGTCCACACAAAGCTGGATCTGAACATTTGTGCGTCTCAGAGCATGTTTGGTTCTTGAATTAATCTGTGTGTTGTGCTTTTCAAAAAGTGTTTATGAAACCGAGTCAAAGGCTGAATATTAATGTATGGTTTTGCAGATTTGATGTGTGCTTCTGCTGTTTGAGTGACAGCTCTCAGAAACTAAGATTTTAAGCACAGCTCACAGAAGAATATCTGCTGCGGATGAATTATGCCACCTAGAGGATGCAGTTATTAATCAGACAGATGTCATGTAGCTTCAGCACCTGTCTGTGTAACCCTGTCATTTCACACAACAGCAGCTAATAATGGCTTGTTTACTTGATGCTTTCATTAAAGAGCCTCCTATTGAATCCTGAATTTGTGTATAAAGAAATTAATGAACAACAGAGAAGTAAAGCAAACTAGAGACAGTGCTGCTCTTAACCCAGCATCAAATGTACCGCGTCAGCTGTCACTGGTTTACTGTCAAGATTCAGGACAATAATCACACTGCAGCCAAAAAATAATAATAAATAAAATAAAATAAAAGTCAACCTTGTTTAAATTGTCTTCTAAAAACCCTAATCACCAAATGCTTCATTGGAAATTGCTGCATAGGGTTTACTTGACTCCAATGAAATGTTTTTATATGAATCTGTCATGTGTGTAATCTCTGTTCAGGAGTTTTAGGCACGGTTTTGCACCTTCTCTCTCAGCTTTTTAGACTCAGCTCTCACAGGACCTGTTATATTTGTTGGGTACTGAGATATCTTCGACTCCGCGCCATTTTCTCATGATTGACTTTTAGGACTTCACCTTGTCCGTCCAACAAAGAGCTTCACTGTTAGCTGCTCTCTCTCACAGCAGCAAAACAATGGTCAACCGTGGAGTCACACAATGGACAGATGAACCTGGACTGTGTGTTTGATGGACATTAACTTCTCGTATACATGGATCTAATGTGAAAACTGTACATTTATGGCATTCAGCTTTTAATGTTGTGTCATCTTTTCTAAAATCTTTGTAAAAAATTTTAATTTTTTTTATTTATTATTTTTTTAAGTCTACCAGGGGGTGGGTTCTACATTTGCACAGATGCTTTTTGTTTTTACTAGAAGAAAATTTAATAAAAGTTGTTAACAAAAAAAGCAAACGAGACAACCTTTATTACTTTGCAGCCCTCTAGTGGCCACATTTACTATTGTAAAAAACTCCTGCCTGAGAAAGATGTGGAGGGACGGAATATTATAGCAATAGTTCTTATTAAAAATGTCATTCCAAACATGAATTTATATTTAGAATTGATATGAACTTTGCATTATTTGAATTAAGACAAATGAAGCAGTGAAATAAACTAAACTAATGTAAAATCAAGATATAATTCACCGCTAAATTAATAAAATCTTAAAACTGCATGGGCATTTTTTTATAATATGTGACCCTGGAGCACAAAAGCAGTCATCAGTAACACAGGTATATTTGTAGCAATACACAAGATTACATTGTATGGGTCAAAATTATTGATTTTTCTTTTATGACAAAAATCATTAGGATATTAAGATCATGTTCCATGAAGATATTTAGTAAATTTCTTACCGTAAATATATCAAAACTTAATTTTTGATTAGTAATATGCATTGCTAAGAACTTCATTTGAACAACTTTAAAGATGATTTTCTCAATATTTTGATTTTTTTTGCACCCTCAGATTCCAGATTTTGAAATATTATCCGATCATAACAAACCATACATCAATGGAAAGATTATTTATTCAGCTTTCAGATGATGCATAAATCTCAATTGACACTTAAGACTGATTTTGTGCTCCAGGGTCACATATAGCCTACATTTCTCTAAAATATTTTAATGAGTACATATTATGCGTAAAATATTTTTTAAAATCATCCAGTAAATCAAGAACGACTGGAAAAAGTCATGCAAATCCATTGTTAAAAGAGTGGGAACGCTGAAGCACATTCAGCTCATAAACTACTGTCTATAGATCAAAACTGTAAACGTTACACTACAGTAGATATACCAGACATATCAGCATATGACTCACACCATTAGAAAACCAAAACATGACTTTCTTTTCCACTTAATGCATAATTAACCCTCTTCTTTCCTCAGTAATGGCATCCAGAGCACAGATAATCAGACTGATTTCAGAAGCTGTGTGTATTTTCATACACAGTAAGAGTAATGTTTGTTTCTGCGTCATCTTCTGGATTCTCTTCATGGAGAAACACATTCTTCAGCTCTGATCTGGACTGAAAGGGATAGCATTAGCTCTAAAAGCACAATAACAATCAATACGTGCAGGGCTTTAACTTCCAGGAAAAGATGAGAAAGATTTCTGAGAATAACCTTCAGACAAAGATTTTCTTTAATGCACTAAACTCTGACAGAAAATACACTTAACTTTCCTCTTCAATAGTCGCTACATACTACAAACTTCTCAACAGAGAAACCATCAGACAATGTTTATGATTAGATATGTGTTTGCATATATGTGACCCTGGAGCACAAAACCAGTCATAAGGGTCAATGTTTCAAAATTGAGATTTATGCATCATCTGAAAGCTGAATAAATAATCTTTCCATTGATGTATGGTTTGTTATGATAGGACAATATTTGTAAATCTGGAATCTGAGGGTGCAAAAAAATCTAAATATTGAGAAAATCATCTTTAAAGTTGTTCAAATGAAGTCTTAGCAATGCATATTACTAATCAAAAATGAAGTTTTGATATATTTACGGTAGGAAATTTACTAAATATCTTCATGGAACATGATCTTAATATCCTAATGATTTTTGGCATAACAGATAAATGTATAATTTTGACTCATACAATGTATTGTTGGTTATTGCTACAAATATACCTGTGTTACTTATGACTGCTTTATTCCAAATCTGTCATTTATGTCGCTGACTTTTTCTTTGTTACTAAACATTTGCACAAATTACACTGAAAGACAAGTTAAGTTACAATGTTATCAGCATTATTTATCATCTGCAGCATCGGCCCTTATTACTATAACCAGGGCCGTAGCTAGAGGATTGGGGGCCCCCTGAATAAATATTGATGTGGGTCCCCCACACACACATATCATATACTGTACAATATACAAGCATGGAACCAAATTGCATGCTTTTTTGTGGTTTTCATAATATCTCAGTTATACAACTAATACAATATTAGAATTATTCACAGAACATGGGCCTATATAGTATAATTCCTGGATTTCGTGGGGGCCCCTGGGCGGTGGGGGCCCCTAGAATTGTCCCCACCTTTCACCCCACTAGCAACGGCCTTTATTACTATAAGCATAATTAATGCGTCCATGAAGCCGCTGTGCTTCTGTCTACATCACTTACAGTAACTCATTAATTAAAGTGAGACACGAACTATTAATAGTTCCATGTTTGGCTAG
Source organism: Aspiorhynchus laticeps (assembly GCA_023376895.1). Classification (NCBI taxonomy): domain Eukaryota; kingdom Metazoa; phylum Chordata; class Actinopteri; order Cypriniformes; family Cyprinidae; genus Aspiorhynchus; species Aspiorhynchus laticeps. The sequence goes on from CM041807.1 coordinate 14,519,628, forward strand.
ATTTCACTTCGCTTCACTGATTCAAATCTGTGACAGAAGCATCGCTTGAGGAGAGAAACGATGCTTTGAATCAAATCAAAATCATTCAATGTTTGAAGCTCTGGTCAAAACTCAGAAATGCAAGTTATGCATAAAAACACCTTTTACAAACCAATTGCAAATGTTTGATCTATTATGTGCAATCTATTAAATGCACGCAAATCATCTTAAACCATTAGATGTGTGAAGTGTCTGTATAATATATGTTATTAACTTGTTTTGTTTGTTTCATGTAGAGCTTGGTTAATCAGGCCAATATGAGACTAACTAAGTGCAGATTTGACTATTTATTATACAAACGAGTCATTAAAATGTCTACAAATTGATTAAACTGATGTGTGATCGGCAGGGCCGTTGCTAGTGGGGTGAAAGGTGGGGACAATTCTAGGGGCCCCCACCGCCCAGGGGGCCCCACAAAATCCAGGAATTATACTATATAGGCCCATGTTCTGTGAATAATTCTAATATTTTATTTCTGTCAGGACCACTATCGTCAAAATGATAGATACTTAGCATAAAGTTTGGTTTGGCGGTATGGTTCTGTTCTGTGCAAAAACTCCCTGCCCATCCATACAGCCCGTCATGAATGAGCAGGGAGAGCAGCAATAATAATAACCCCCCGAGGGTTAACAGAACAGAACAAAGCAGATATCATTAATGTACTTAATGATATTTAAGTGTATAATTATTCAACAAAAGAGTCTGATTTAGCAAGGAATATCAGAAAGCCAAGTCCTGACTGCGAAAGGAGGAGTTGGGGATGGAGGAGGGTGATTTGCTCCTGAGCAAGCGGGAAAAGCTGCTGATTAATACTGAATAGAGCTTATATAGGAATGCCGCGATAGGTGTCGTATTCCTATAGGTAGATGTGATCAGCTGGGAATCAGCTGATGCAAGCTTGACTCACGTGACCTGCCAGAACTAACGCGAACGCTCAATTTCTGTCAGGACCACTATCGTCAAAATGATAGATACTTAGCATAAAGTTTGGTTTGGCGGTATGGTTCTGTTCTGTGCAAAAACTCCCTGCCCATCCATACAGCCCGTCATGAATGAGCAGGGAGAGCAGCAATAATAATAACCCCCCCAACACAAACGATAGGCCAGAACCCCCCGACACAACGATAGGCCAGAACCGCCCAAACCACACTGATGGCATTCTGAAAGATCCATATCCTTCTGAAATAGCAGAGACTGGGGCAGCGGCCCCTTACAGAAGGCGGTGAAGGGGTGCTCTTCTTTATAAGCAGCTAAGAAGAGCAGCAAGCCCCTTTAAATGTAATAGCTGAAAAATATGCAGAAACCCACTAAAATTGGCAGCCTAATCTATAGCAAACACAGCGTACTGCAGCCATAGGAGCGAGCAATGAATGGTTCAAAGATCGCAGGTTCTACCTGGCCTAAAGCTTCAGCATCTATTTAAAAACTATAAAATAGCATGTAATAGCAGAGACTGGGGCAGCGGCCCCTTACAGAAGGCAGTGAAGGGGTGCTCTTCTTTATAAGCAGCTAAGAAGAGCAGCAAGCCCCTTTAATGCAATACCTGAAAAATATGCAGAAACCCACTAAAATTGGCAGCCTAATCTACAGCAAACACAGCGTACTGCAGCCATAGGAGCGAGCAATGAATGGTTCAAGGATCGCAGGTTCTACCTGGCCTAAAGCTTCAGCATCTATTTAAAAACTATAAAATAGCAGAGACTGGGCAGCGGCCCCTTACAGAAGGCAGTGAAGGGGTGCTCTTCTTTATAAGCAGCTAAGAAGAGCAGCAAGCCCCTTTAATGCAATACCTGAAAAATATGCAGAAACCCACTAAAATTGGTAGCCTAATCTACAGCAAACACAGCGTACTGCAGCCAAAGGAGCGAGCAATGAATGGTTCAAAGATCGCAGGTTCTACCTGGCCTAAAGCTTCAGCATCTATTTAAAAACTATAAATAGCATATAATAACTCAAATCTACTCATCTGTTTACAGGTGTCGTCTCCCGTTGACATTGTGCTCATTGCGTCCTCAATCTGACAAACCATGTGAGCGAAGACAAAATCCTTACCAATACACTCAATAGATTTGCAACAAGCATGTTGCTTGCTTAAATTCACAGAACTTGCAGTAGTCAGAGAAACTTAAGGAAATAGCAGTCCCAATACTAGATGAGCCATAAGCAGCAAGCATATTTCAAGAACAATCAGATGGCCTGAACAGCTTCTGCTGTTGCCAGTTTAACCAAGTATCAGCACTTGCAGTACAACCAATAACTTAAAGCAACAAGCAGGTCTAGCAACAAGCATGATCTTGAGCACTAGATAAGCACTAAAAAAAAAAAAAAATCTCACTACCCTAACAGCTTTAAGCAACGACCTTCTGAAATAGCATAGACTGGGGCAGCATGCCCTTTAAGAAGAGAAGCAGCGAAGGGGTGCTCTTCTTTATAAGCAGCTTGAGAAGAGCAGCAAGGCTCTTTAACCTGAAAAAAAAAAAAAAATTATAGATGCAGAAAAAAACACTATAATTGGCGGACGAGTTTGCAGCAGAAGCAGCACACTGCAGCCATAGAGCAAGCAAATTATCTGATCCAATCGCAGATTCAACCTGCCTAAAGCTCAGAATCCATTTAAACTATAACAGCATATAATGAATCAATAAATCAACTCTTCAGTTACAGGTTTGTCGCCTTCATTGTCATTTGCGCTCATAGCGTTACGTGACCACAACTGACAACACACGTGAGCTTAAACAAATTCCTTGTCTTACTCTATGCTTAATGCAACAAGCTTGACGCTTGCTTAATCACAGCGTGCTGCAATAATCAGAACTTAAAGAAATGGCATCCCTAATACTAGACAAGCCATTAGCAGCGAGCATATTTCAAGAACAATCATATCCTTAAACAGCTTAACATTAGCTTCTTGCTGTTAAAGTTTACCGGATACCAGCACTTGCAGTAACAACCAATCGCTTAAACCACGAGCAGTTCTAGCACAAACATGATACCGAACACTAGATAAGCCTTAACAAGCGGCAAAATCCTGATACCCTGATAGCTTTAAGCAAGACCTTCAGAATAGCATAGACTGAGGCAGCATGCCGTCTACAGAAGGAGAGCATTAGCGAAGGGGTGCTCTTCTTTAATAAGCAGCTGAGAAGAGCAGCATGCCCCTTTATGCCGTACAGCATTTGTGAATACCCAAATTTAGGCAATAGGCATGTTGGCTTATCCAGATAATC
>CM041807.1:14527893-14545393 GCA_023376895.1 Aspiorhynchus laticeps
TTTAGTCAGAAAACTTTTTTTTTTTTGTTTCATTAATATTAATTTAAAATGCTGAGATGTTTGATAAATGTGTTTAATCTCATATACACTTATCTGAATTGATATAAAACTATACTAATGATTAGTGCCTGTATTTAAAATCTACTTATTATGAAGTTATATTATGTTTAAAATATTCAGTGACACAAAAAAGACGCCCTCTATAGGGCAGGTAATCCATTATGATCAGATCCTCAACACAACATTGCTGTCTTTTATCTTGCATTATTATTATTATTATTATTATTGTGTAATCAAATGTATGTTCCAATAATAAAACAGCAGAAACAGTGAACAGGTTTTGTAAAGTAAGAGAGCATTTTTATGGAGGGACCAAATCTGTATTTACAAAGAGTGCAACATCTGTAATTTAACATAGCTCAACCTATTTTAGTTCCTTTTCTTGTATATTCTGAGTAAAAATGTCTAAAACCTCTTCTGACTGAAGCCTACATATTCTGCATTCTTGTCACTATGCAACTGAAACACAAAGCAAAAATGCTATTATTCATATATGCATACTGCTACTGAAATATGCTGAAGAGTTTGCATTGTCAACACCTTTTGTTCTATCAAAAAATGACTTTATAGCTTCACTGAATGCTGGTGCAATGTTATTTATAAAGGGAGAAGGTATGTTAGTGATGCCCTCCTGTATGTTGTTTTTGTTGCTTAAGGAGTTGAGGTTGAATGGCCTGCTTTAAGGCGCTTCTGACAGTCTTTTGAAATGTCTGTGGGAGAATATCTACCCGGATGTTGTCCTTAGATGCCAGTCAGGGATGCACGCAAGCATCTGAGTTCATACGTTTGCAGTAATCTCTAGGGTAAGTGAGTCTGTGGTCAAGCGGTTTGTTTATCACTTGCTAAAAATTGCACCGGCCATGCTCAGTAGAGTAGAACATACCTTCTTAGCTGGATCGGGACCAGCACAGTCACACAGAACAGAAATATACAGAGACACAAACTGTGCCTGACAGCATTTTATCTGATGCATCAATGCACTTCATTGATCAGGAGCCTGATGGACACACAGACTGTAGATCCGGGAACATCTGATATTATTCCTGAGCACAGCCCGGAGCATTTAATTGCTCTTTCAGAACCCAAAAGTTCTCAGTTTGGTTTTATTAAAGTATTAGCTTAGTTTCAGATGTTTCTCTTAAAATAGGACAACATTATTAATAATATAAAACATGAATTAAAATAGGTAATGTATTAGACAATGCTTACAGGAAATGTCCACCAAGAAATTAAAATTCATGTCATTATTTACTCCTCCTCATGTCTTGACAAACCCACAGAACAGAAAAAATTACCAAAACTTTGGTTACCATTAATTTCCATTGTATGAATGAATGAATGAATGAATGAATGAATAAATAAATAAATAAATAAATAAATAAATGCATGAATGAATGAATAAATAAATAAATAAATAAATGCACGGATGAATGAATGAATAAATAAATAAATGCATGAATGAATGAATGAATGAATGAATAAATAAATAAATAAATGCATGAATGAATAAATGAATGAATAAATAAATAAATAAATAAATGCACGAATGAATGAATGAATAAATAAATAAATAAATGCATGAATGAATGAATGAATGAATAAATAAATAAATGCATGAATGAATGAATGAATAAATAAATAAATAAATAAATGCACGAATGAATGAATAAATAAATAAATAAATAAATGCATGAATGAATGAATGAATGAATAAATAAATAAATAAATGCACGAATGAATGAATGAATGAATAAATAAATAAATGCACGAATGAATGAATGAATAAATAAATAAATAAATGCATGAATGAATGAATGAATGAATAAATAAATGCATGAATGAATGAATGAATAAATAAATAAATAAATAAATGCACGAATGAATGAATAAATAAATAAATAAATAAATAAATGCATGAATGAATGAATGAATGAATGAATAAATAAATAAATAAATGCACGAATGAATGAATGAATGAATAAATAAATAAATGCACGAATGAATGAATGAATAAATAAATAAATAAATGCACGAATGAATGAATGAATGAATAAATAAATAAATGCATGAATGAATGAATGAATTAATAAATAAATGCACGAATGAATGAATGAATAAATAAATAAATAAATGCACAAATGAATGAATAAATAAATAAATGCACGAATGAATGAATGAATGAATGAATGAATGAATAAATAAATGCATGAATGAATGAATAAATAAATAAATAAATGCACGAATGAATGAATAAATGAATGAATAAATAAATGCACAAATGAATGAATGAATGAATAAATAAATAAATGCACGAATGAATGAATGAATGAATAAATAAATAAATGCACAAATGAATGAATGAATGAATAAATAAATAAATAAATAAATGAATGAATGAATGAATGAAAGCCATTTCTCAAAATATCTCCTTTTCAACATAAGATAGAAAGTCACACAGGTTTGGAACAGCATAAATAAGTAAATGAAGAGAAAATGTTCTGTTTTGGGGTGAACTATCCCTTTAACTGCGTACACCCATACATTTTTATGAAAACAATATTAAGAATAGTAAATTTTGGCCTTGGTCATGACAAATTTTATTCATAAAATCATAAGATTATATGTATATATGTGTGTGTGTTTATATATATATATATATATAGTGCTGTCAAACGACTAATCACGATTAATCGCATCCAAAATAAAAGTTTTTCTTTACATAATATATGTATGTGCACTGTGTATATTTATTATGTTTATATAAATACACACATGCATGTATATATTTCAGAAAGATATGTTATGTTTATATATTTAATATATTTATTTTATAATATAAATTATATGAATATAAATATAGACATGCAAACACATGTAAATATTTTCAAAATATATACAGTATGTGTGTGTATTTATATATAAATAATAAATATACACCGAACACACACATATACTGTATTATGCAAACAAAAACTTTTATTTTGTATGCGATTAATCGTTCGACACCACAAATATATATGATATATATGAGAAAATGAAGACCTATGCAAAGGTCTCAATTTAAATTAGTAAAGCAATCTCAATTAAGGATTTCCTTTCTTAGCTTACCGATAACATAATAAAGTAAAATATTGTGTTTTTTGAAGATGTGCATATCTAGACATCCCAACTGAAAGTATAAATAGAGCGAGGTTTGGGATACACTCCTAGCATACGCCCTTGACAAAGAGATGCTGCATCTGTCTTATTGAAGCAATGGCCTCGTCCACAGTGAACAACATGAAAGGCTGTGTTACAGCGCAGCACATCTGGTGCAGGCAAACACCAGGACTGACCAATCAGGACCAACCACACGGTCCTGACTGATGAGGGCACTCGTTAGTGGAGCGTGATCCAAACTACACGGAAACATGCTCTTTATCCGATCAGTTAACCAGAGCAGATGCACTGTTGAGCTCACTGATGCTGTTGAGTTCAGACTAATTCGAATGTGAATCTGGTAGCTGTTTTTGTTGAGTTGATGGACTGAACATTAGTACAAGCCGAGGGCGTTTGAGAAGACCCGAAACATGTTTAATAGTCAGACCCCAGGGACATGGGAACGTGTTGAACGTGAAGAGATTTCTCACGGCTGGCTTCAAAATAGAGCTGTTTTTCAGACTACTGAGTGCAGGTTTTACACAGTACCTCAACTCCCACTGAAACCTTAACTTTGCCGGTTTATTTTCTGTTTAATCCTAAATCCGTTAAAGACTTGTCATGAAAGCATGTTTTGGCAGATTTAGCTTTAAGATGCCTCACATGAAGTATCTTCATTCCTGCTCATGAACTGTCATGTTTTGCTTGTCATCATATGTTCTGCTCCGGCTTTATTTGGAACTATTTTCGTTGACGAAACAGAAAGAAACAGACAATATTGTGTCTAAAATGTAGCTCACTCAATATTCTCTTTCGTTGAGATGTTGTATAATATCAGTATATCATTTGTGATCACACTCACGTGCCGATATTCAGGAAAACGGCACTCTTGCTTGTGTGATATTACTTAACTATATTGTATCTTATAAATATATAAAAAACAAAAACCTACACAGGCATCCCTGCCCAAAACACAATAGACAATCTAATGGATTTAATGGTTATAATGGGACTTGGATTGGTTTTAATGGAAACTATAATGGTGTCTACTGGTGTGTGATGGATTCTATTGGTGGGATGTTAAATCCTATTGGAAAAATGCCCAAAACACACTACAAAAATGCATTTTGTAATGGTTTTACTGGAAAAAGCTAATGGTTTATAATGGTATTTTAATGGAAACCATTGGAATTTCTGTGATGGCTTCTATTGGGCTTCTATTGTTCTTTTTTTAGCAGGGATATGTTTAGCTTTCGTAACTTGAATTAAAAGGTCATTCTAACTATATCCTAAAAGGCTTCATCACGCAGTCTCAAGATGTGTTTTGATTGTTTTTTGCACACTCATACATACTCGATAATGTCAGCTCGCACATCGTTAAAACAACAATTACAATATTATCGTAGACGATAAATATCACACACCTCTACTACTGAGTGTCAGATTAACTCCCATTGAAACCTCAGCTTCAGGATCTCGACTTCTGCTGGTTTCTTCTCTATTTAATCTTCAGTCCAGTAAAATCTTAGCACTAGCATTCCTCAAATACTCATCAAGTGTCTTTGAACGTCTCATGCTTTGCTTGTCATGTACCCCATTGAGACATCATGGTTATTGCTATCGAAGCCACGGTCAAACAAAACGTTCCCATGCCCTGACAGATGTTCTCAGTGCCTAGTGTCAATGTCTCTAACATTTCATTATAGTTTAATGGGACAGCGCTCCACTATAGGGAGTCATTCCTTGTGTTGTGTTTGCCTTGAACAATGCCATCGCCTTGGTCAAGCGTGCTTTACCTCAGAATAACCCTTGTAAAGTAGACAAACATTTGTGTTTTGAAAGAATGGTTGTTTGACATATTCTAACATGCAATTAAATCTACTCCCAACATGCCATGCTGTAGCCTACTCTTTGCACTATGGTACTTTTTGCACAGAATTATTAAAGCTAAACAAACATTTTTTAGGCATTGATGAATGATGCACTACAAAAAAGTACGTTTGCATGTAATGCCTGGTATTTTCTGGTAATCCTGTACACATGCCATGTTGTGTTCACCAGCTTACGCTGTTATTTTCCTTCGCTGCAGCCTGTGGTCTGTTGGGCAGCGTTTTATGCTAAATGAGAGCTTGTAGACATCACCGAAGAAAAGCGAGAAAATAAGACCACATGTCGTTTGGTACCAAGCAAAACAGCCCTCTTACGAAGGAGACTTTTATATGATTGAATAAAAGTGAAGTGTCGTAGTCTGTAAAGTTATAGAAGGCCTGTTGCTTGGCCAATGAAACCTTAACAAAACAGCCTGACACATGTTGTTTTATTTATATAAATTTATGCATATTCTTTAGGGTGCGTCTGGTTGAGACTGAGTTTATAGAGGAATGTAAAAGTTTGGGTTTTGGTTTAAATTTGAACATTTGTGAATAAAATATGAGTGATGCAAAAGTGCTGCACTCAAATATGATACTAGAAAAATAATAAACCACTAATTATTTGATTTATTGTCAAGATTCTTTTTCTACATCATACAGAAGTCATTAGTTATGAAACGTAGCTAGGTTGCCTTTAGAAAAACATAACGACTATTATAAATTTTTACCAGACACCCACTAAAATATAATTCAGTGTAATAATAGATCATACACCTACATATATATATATATAAAGCTATACCAAGGATCATTAGATGACATTAAAATACTGTATTTAAGGATCACAGTTTAGTCCTAAAATACTTATGAATTATAATTTTAAATCTTTGCCATTTTTAAATCCTTCAAACCACCAGGTTTTACCCATTTGACAGCAAGAATACAGGTTAGAATAAGAGTTTTATTTTTACTTAAATATATCTGATACTCTGAATGGTGATGTAATATTTCAGCCATATTCTTTACATTTTATTTGTACTTTACAAGTTATTTGAAGCATTAAAGAAGACACTTTGCTTGCATTTCTATGTAGACTCTTAAAAATAAAGCTGCTTAACAGCTTCTTCACAGCGATGCCATAAAATAACCATTTTTGGTTCCACAAAGAACCATTCAGTCGAAGAACATCTCTTTCTTAGCTTTTTATAATCTGAAGAACTTCTTTCACCACAAACACCCTTCAAAGGTTCTTCAGATGTTAAAGATTCTTTATGGAACCATTTAGACAAAAAGGTTATTCTATGGCATCGTGAAGCAGCTTTATTATTAAGAGTGTAATGTAATGATAAAATGCAATAGGTCTTTCCATTATTCTGTAGTAAATGCTTAATTTCAGAAGTAATTACTTGATTGTTTCTGCGAAACATCTCAACACCCCTGTGGACATCTGTGCACTGATCTGATTAGCTTAAGTGAGAGGTATAATCAAACGAAACAGCCATGTTTAAGTAATTATGTAAGCAAACTGATTCTTAACTGTTTAGAATAATTATAGATTGCGGTGTTGCTCTGCATCCAAAACAAACACATTTTAATGTTCTTCATTTAACAGGGATCTGAAGATTTTAGGGAAAGGACTGGAGCGTTGTTTGGGAATGTGGTGGATTCTGAAGTCTTTCCCAGCACTGCTGTTCCTGATGTACTCACACGCCGCAGAGGACCATGATATTCGAGCGGGTATTCTTATCCCTTTTTTATTTGACCGGTGAAAATCAACTATGAAATCTAAACGGGCAATTGATATTTTTAAATAGAATATTGAATTAACAATTTTTTATCCATGCACAAACATTATCTCCCCCCTCACAACTACACTGCCCTCCAAAAGTTTGGAAACACTCCTGGCAAAGTGTGGTTTTGGACGATATCAGCATAAATCCTTATCATTTTTTTGGTGCAAATACTGTACATTAAAGTATCTTGACATTATCACTGAAGACCAGCAATAATAATTTTGATTACATAATAATGTCAATATATACATGTCAAAGTCAGACATGCTGTGATGCCTGGCTACTGGTTTAAACTTACCAGCACACCTTAATAGCTTCAACAATTGATTGCCAATTAAGTTTAGAATACAATGAACCAATTAGAACACAATTTAGGTCAGATAGTTTACAAATATTACATTTAAAATGTAAGTTTTTTCTATGTATAAACTGTTTATGCAATAAAATATGTTTTCGTAGTTTTTGTGTTGTCCTTTATCAGTGCAAAATTATCACAAATTAAAAAGGATTCATGCCAATATTGTCCAAAACCCCATTTTCTAGAGCGTTTCCAATCTTTTGGAGGGCAGTGTATATCTCTTCTGTGATGATGTGTGGGCAATATTCCCTTTTTCTCGTCCGAGAAGCAGTTTCACTCAAATATACATCACAATAGAGGAGAGTCGATTGCAATTTTGGTTGCATGATGACTTTAAGGTTTTCAAAAGTGAGTGAGGTGCCAAAATAGACAGTATTTTAAGTCATTATACGTAGATGTTTTCCAAAACCATAAAGGATGCTCCAAAAGGTAGATCCAGTTTTGCTCATAAGTTTATATACTGTACCTCATGCAGAATATGCAAAATGTTTTTGATATCAAAATGAATTTTGATAGTCCACTTTAGACATTCTACTAACTATAAGTAACTTTGCAACTACATGTCAACTAATTCTCATTAATTTGCAACTACGTGTCTACTAACTCAGAGTAGACTGTTAGGTTATGTTTAGGGTTAGGGATAGTAGAATACGTTGACATATTCTTGCAAATAATTCTTGTATGTGTAAACATACCTGGCCAATAAAGCTCATTCTCATTCTCTCATTCTCATAGTGTTAGACGATATTAAGCAGACAGTCTACTAATACGCTAATGACTGCTAGTTGACATGTAGTTGCAAAGTTACTTACTGTTAGTAGAATGTCATGGACTATCAAAATAAAGTATTACCAAAGTCTCTTTAAGACAAGTCCTGTCACTCGGCAGGCCATCTTTGAAACGCCTCTCGGGCATCCAAGTGCAGCTCCTATCTCTTTGTATGGGGAAACATCAAATTCTCCAAAACTGTTCACTAAGCTTACGATTAAATTTCATATTTGAAATCACCAATGAAATCAGACAACTGTGTCATAAATGTTGTTTCTTTTGCTCAAATAGCTTATAAAAAGATTATTTCTCAGGCTAGAGAACTATACCACTGACATGTCTTGGGTATTCTATAGTCTTTGGTACTACCAATAATTTTAACAAACCAAGAGGGATAATGAAAATTGCATGCCATTTTTAATTTTTAATTTTTTATTTAGTACTGTCCTGAGTAAGCTATTTCACATAACTGATGTTTATATATACTCCACAAGACAAAATAACTTAATTCATAAAAATTACTCCATTCGAAAGTTTACATACCCTTGAATCTTAAGTCTGTGTTTCGTTACTTGGATGATCCACGATTGCTTTTATGTTTTGTGATAGTTGTTGATTAGTCCTTTGATTGTCTTGAGCAGTTCAACTGCCTGCTGTTCTTCAGAAAAACCCTCCAGGTCCTGTGAATTCTTTGGTTTTCCAGCATCTTCTACATACACTATATTGCCAAAAGTATTGGCACCCCTTCTAATGAACAGGTTTGATTACTTTAGTAATTTCTATGAGTACAAATCTTAATGTTAAAGCATATAATGATATTCTAGGAAATTGTGTGCTTCTAATATTATAGCAACAGTTTGGACTCTTTTCTATTCTAACATGACAATGTCTCTGTGTATAAGACAAGGTTCAAAAAGAAAATGATTGATTGAGTCAGTGTGGAAGAACTTGACTGGTCTGCATAAAACCAAGTCCTAATCCCAGTTTAACACCTCTGGTGTGACTGTAAATGCAGACCTTGAGCCAAAAACTCATCACCAAACACCAATGACTTGTACATACACTATATGGACAAAAGTATTGGCACCCCCTTCTTTAGAACAGAAAAATGCACTTCCAAATCTGTGGCAACAACGATGGGAACATAATTCATGTATTTAAAAATTGTATTTCATCTCTGTTGCAACAGTTTTGTAAGTGTCTAAAATGACTGAACCCATATGTACAAGTCATTGGTGTTTGGTGATGAGTTTTTGGCTCAAGGTCTGCATTTACAGTCACACCAGAGGTGTTAAACTGGGATTAGGACTTGGTTTTATGCAGACCAGTCAAGTTCTTCCACACTGACTCAATCAATCATTTTCTTTTTGAACCTTGTCTTATACACAGAGACATTGTCATGTTAGAATAGAAAAGAGTCCAAACTGTTGCTATAATATTAGAAGCACACAATTTCCTAGAATATCATTATATGCTTTAACATTAAGATTTGTACTCATAGAAATTACTAAAGTAGTCAAACCTGTTCATTAGAAGGGGGCGACCCAATTCGTTTGGCAATATAGTGTATTTGAACCTTTTCCAACATTGCTTGTATGATTTTGAGATCCATATTTTCACATTGACAACAACTGAGTGAGTTACACACAGCTATTACAAAAGTTGAAAACATTTACTGAGGCTCAAGAAGGCAGGGGTGTGTAAACTTTTGAATCAGATGATCGGGGTAAATCTTACTTGTTTTTTTCTTCTGGGAAATATGTAAGTAGCTTCTGAAGGGCAGTACTAGTTTCTGTCCATCTAGTACATACAGTATAGCATTCCATTATGAAGTTACATTTTTGTTTGGTTCAGTAGGTTTTGAAAGAGAATCTAAATTTGAAGTGTAACATTTTGAGCTTTATAAATGGATATTTGCCATTCTGTGGTATTCAGTTCTATCCCAGTTGTCCTCATTTTGCAGGCTGCAGCACTGCGGTCAATGACCTGGTCTACATCATGGACGGCTCCTGGAGTGTGGGAAGTGATGACTTTGAAACAGCCAAGCTCTGGCTAGTCAATGTCACCAGTGGCTTCGACGTGAGTTCGCACTACTCGCAGGTGGGCGTAGTACAATACAGCGACACCCCAAGGTTGGAGATCCCTCTCGGTCTCCACAAGACCACTCAAGATCTCATTAAAGCCATTGAGGGCATCAGCTATTTAGGTGGCAACACGCAGACGGGCCGTGCCATCAAGTTTGCCGTGGACCACGTCTTTGCATCTTCGCAACGAAGTGACGTGAAGAACCGCATTGCTGTAGTGGTGACTGATGGAAAGTCGCAGGACGATGTTATGGACGCTAGCGTGGAGGCACGAGCTCAAGGGATTAAAGTGTTCGCGGTGGGCGTCGGGACGGAGATCACCACGTCAGAGCTGGTGACCATCGCCAACAAGCCAGAGGGTGAATACGTGCTGTATGCGGAGGACTACACCAATATCGAGCGTATCCGTGATGCTATGGAACAGAAGCTGTGCGAGGGTAAGATTCGGATACGTGTGAGACTTCCCATAAACATTTACTTTTTTTTTGTTATCAACATTTTTTTTTTTTTCACACATAACATAACATCCAAAATATAACAAAACAAAACAACAGACACAATATCTCAAAGTCCATTCAAAGGGGGAGGGAGAGAGGGAAGGACAAGAAAAACACAAAAGTCACTACTTTATACAATCACGTATATCAAAGAGAAAACACTGCCAAGCATCAATGGTAGAAGGCTTGGCTCCATTGATTGGTGCTGTTGTACATTCATAAGTCACTATTTGCAGGAGGCTATGGATCCAATATGTTTTTCCACACATGTGTGGTGTAAACCAGTTCTGTATTATTGTCTTCTTCGCAGCTGTAAAACCAGCAAACAACATTCTCTTTTGCATTGAACTAATCAACCAGAATCATCATTAAGAAGACACAAACTTGGGTTAACAAACCAATCAATTTGTAGTAAGGATGATAAAACCAGGTTTACATGTGTCCATAGACTAATGACGATAGGACATTCCCAAAACATATGAAGAAAAGTACCTGATGATGCAGTATTACATATATGGCAGTTCAAATTTGGTTGTAGTTTCATTTTTAATCTTTTGTAAGGAGCTATGTATGCTCTATGAATGACTTTGAAGTGAACCATAAACATTTACCACATTAAAGTTAGGTTTTGGCATTACCAGTCCACTCCTGGGCGTGCAGTTCTATCAGGATCTTAAAAGAACAGTGAACCGTTAAAACACCACAGTCCATTCATGCCCAGTGACAGGGAAAGCCACAAAGCGCGTGGGCCAAACCAGCGGCATGATGCCATGGTAGGGAGGAACTGTGTGGGAGTGGTAACAGATGTGGCTTTACCCAGTGCCAATGCAGCTGGCAGCTCAGGTTTGGACAGACTCTGTAGTTTCTCCAACCGAAACTAATTATAAACATACATGTACACCTTGTCATTTGGCACAAAATGGGTCGGTGCAAGGTGTCAAAGGTACAAAAGTGGTACTCAAGTTGGTAGGTTCCCCCAAAAAATGACTTCCCATCATTATATGATAATCTTTTGTCTGTGAAACACAAAAGCGGTGTTGGGGGTAACGCATTACAAGTAATGTGAGATACATAATCAGATTACCTTTTTCAAGTAACTAGTAAAGTATCGGATTACTTTTAAATTTACAACAACATATCTGAGTTACTTTTTCAAAAAAGTAATGCAAGTTACTTTGTTTCACTGACAGCTCTTCTGTCCCTGTATTTAGAGATATAGGGAGTAAGTGCAGAAGCAGAGGCATTTCCATCAGCCTGAGGCTTATTCATTTCACTTTTGGTGTGAAAGAGCCTTTACAGTTGCCAAAAATAGAACATTTTGGTCTTTTATTATTAAAAAACAAATATGCAAGGCCATCCCAGGTGACAAAAAAGTAATGCAATAGTAATGTAACACATTAATTTACATAAAAACTTTCTAAGTAATGCAATTAGTTACTATTTTATGGTAGAAAAGCAACACTGTAATGCATTACTTTCCATAAAAAAGTAACTAATTAACGCTATTAGTTACTTTTTTATGGAGAAACACAATAATGTAATGCATTACTTTCCATAAAAAGTACAGTAACTAAGTAATGCAGTAAGTTACTTTATGGAGAAATGCAATACTATAATACATTACTTTCCATAAAAAGTAACAAAGTAACACAATTAGTTACTTTTTAAGAAGAAACGCAATACTGTAATGCATTACTTTCCATAAAAAGTTACGGTAACACTTTATTTTAAGGTGTCATAATACAGCGTAATTACCTAATTAAGTACTTAGTAGTAGCTGTTGTACTTACATGAAACAAAATGTACTTACCATGTAACTAAGTTATGGAACAGTCTGTAATTACAGTTTGTAATTATGTAGATGTAATAGACAGCTACTGTTACACATATGATACAGACCGAGTCTGATACACAGCTACTTGTACACTTAAGTACAATCTTGATACAGTTTATTTTAAGTAGCTTATGTCTGTGTAATATTCTGTAATTTTAATGTAATTAGAAATGTATTACATGTATTTAAGCTGTGTACTGGTGGGTTAAATCAAACTAAGGTGCAGCTGGGTACAGTATAGATACACATGAAGTACACTTAAGTACAATCTTGATACACTATTTTAAGTAGCTTATGTCTGTGTACTTACATTTATAATTGCATTGTATAAAGTCTGCAACACATATGTAACAATCTTTTGGTTACATAAGTAGCTGTGTAACAGACTCGGTCTGTTATATGTGTAACAGTAGCTGCTTATTACATCTACATAATTACAAACTGTAATTGCAGGCTGTTCCATAACGTAGTTACATGGTAAGTACATTTAGTTTCATGTAAGTACAATGGCTACTACTAAATACTGAACTAGATAATTACTCTGTATTATGGACACCTTAAAATAAAGTGTTACCAAAGTAACGCAATTAGTTACTTCTTTATGGAGAAACACAATACTGTAATGCATTACTTTCCATAAAAAAGTACAGTAATTAAGTAATGCAGTTAGCTACTTTAGGGAGAAATGCAATACTGTAATGCATTACTTTCCATAAAAAGTAACTAAGTAACACAATTAGTTACTTTCTTAAGAAGAAACGCAATACTGTAATGCATTACTTTCCATAAAAAGTAACTAAGTAACACAATTAGTTACTTTCTTAAGAAGAAACGCAATACTGTAATGCATTACTTTCCATAAAAAGTAACTAAGTAACAGAATGAGTTACTTTCTTAAGAAGAAACACAATACTGTAATGCATTACTTTCCATAAAAAGTAACTAAGTAACAGAATGAGTTACTTTCTTAAGAAGAAACACAATACTGTAATGCATTACTTTCCATAAAAAGTAACTAAGTAACAGAATGAGTTACTTTCTTAAGAAGAAACACAATACTGTAATGCATTACTTTCCATAAAAAGTAACTAAGTAACGCAATTAATTACTTCTTTATGGAGAAACACAGTACTGTAATGCATTACGTTCCATAAAAAGTAACTAAGTAATGCAATTAGTTACTTTTTTATGGAGAAACACAATACTGTAATGCATTACTTTCCATAAAAAGTAACTAAGTAACACAATTAGTTACTTTCTTAAGAATAAACACAATACTGTAATGCATTACTTTCCATAAAAAGTATCTAAGTAACACAATTAGTTACTTTCTTAAGAAGAAACGCAATACTGTAATGCATTACTTTCCATAAAAAGTAACTAAGTAACACAATTAGTTACTTTCTTAAGAAGAAACGCAATACTGTAATGCATTACTTTCCATAAAAAGTAACTAAGTAACACAATTAGTTACTTTCTTAAGAAGAAACGCAATACTGTAATGCATTACTTTCCATAAAAAGTAACTAAGTAACACAATTAGTTACTGTCTTAAGAAGAAACGCAATACTGTAATGCATTATTTTCCATAAAAAGTAACTAAGTAACACAATTAGTTACTGTCTTAAGAAGAAACGCAATACTGTAATGCATTACTGTCCATAAAAAAGTAACTAAGTAATGCAATTAGTTACTATTTAAGTACATTTCTTAACACTGCAATTGTGCTCATTCGTTCAGACTTACCTGCCTGTAAGTTTCAAGTAATCCTGAAGACCTTGACTCTTATGATGCAATTCGTGTGTGGTAATATGTTTTGTAATATGTTTTGACGACCATGTTAAATGTGTTCCTCTGCAGAATCTGTATGCCCCACACGTATTCCCGTGGCGTCTCGTGATGAGAAAGGCTTTGAGCTGATATTGGGCATGAAGATCCATCAGAAAGCGAAGAAGATCCAGGGCTCGTTAGTGTCAGAGGGAGCGTATCTGCTAGACAAAAGCACTGACATTACTGAAAACACAAGGTTGGTTTTAAGCCTAATGCTAATTTTGATAATCATAAAGATTTAACGTGTTTAATATGCAATTATTGGCAGTTCTGTGTTTTTAATCACTTTTTAGAACCTCTAAAAATTTATTATTTTTTTTAGTTGATGGTTTTGATTATGCAATATGTTGCAGAATTATATTATCTGACTAATACATGTTTTGAATTCGTTTTAAGGGAGATTTTTCCCGAAGGTCTTCCTCCCTCATATGTGTTTGTGTCGACTCTGAGACTGAAAGGGCCTTCAAGTCGGGACAAGCTGGACTTGTGGAGGGTCCTGTCTAAAGATGGACGGATTCAGGCGGCTGTCACACTCAACGGACAGGACAAATCTGTCATCTTCACTACCACAAACATGGTTAATGAGGAGCAGATAGTTACTTTTGATGCACAAAGCACTGAGGTGAGTGAAATCTACCAGCAACTTATAGAACATTCTCCTTTTATATAAATGTGAATCACTGCATTTTGTCATTAATCATCCTTAAAGGGATAGTTCACCCAAAAATGAAAATTCTGTCATCATTTAATCACCCTCAAGTAGTTCCAAACATGTATGAATGTGTTTGTTCTGAACACAAAGGAAGATATTTTGAAGAAAGTGTGTAATCAGGCTGTTTTGGGGCACCATTGACTTCAATAGTAGGAGAAAAATACTGCTCTGTTTCCCTCATTGTTCAGAATATCTTCCTTTGTGTTCAGAACAAACACATTCAGACAGGTTTGGAACTACTTGAGGGTGTGTAAATGATGACCTGACAAATAAATTGGTGAACTGTCCCTTTAAGGCCCCGATATACTTCAAACGAAATTGAAGAACGAACTGATATGATGTCATTTCGAACAAAATCAGGCCGAAACGAAGTTCGTTTTGAGTTCGTTTCAGCAGTTCGATACAGCTCACCAAAGTGAACTTTCGGGGGAGTTCGTTTCGGCTCCTAAACACCTTTGAGCTCCCATTGGTCCGTGACGATTACGCAATCGGTGGGTGTGCTCTGGAGCTCCGCCTTCTTTGACGTGCAATTTTTTTCCCCGGTTCGTTTCTCATTCAACAAAGTTCAGGCAGGAGAACAACATCTCCAAGTCACTAGCAACATAAATACACCGTGTCTAATAGCTGAACTGCCACAGATATATCCACACCTGTACGATACTCTCACACACACACACACACACACACACACACACTCTCTCTCTCGCTCTCTCTCACACACACACACTCTCTCTCTCTCTCTCTCTCTCTCTCTCTCTCTCACACACACACACACACACACACACACACTTTCTCTCTCTCTCACACACACACACACACACACACACACACACACACTCTCTCTCTCTCTCTCTCTCTCTCTCTCTCTCACACACACACACTCACACACACACACACACTCTCTCTCACACACACACACACACACTCTCTCTCTCTCTCTCTCTCACACACACACACACACACACACACACACACACACACACACACTCTCTCTCTCTCTCACACACACACACACACACTCTCTCTCTCTGTATGATCGCTCGCAGAGAGACTTTAAAGATTCAGAGAAAGATTTAATTCCTAGAAAGAAATCGCAACGATGCTTGGTGTCGACGGCCTGGCTCAGAGTTATGCAAAAAGCGACGTAGAGAAACATCAGATGCAAATTTCCAAAGCCATGAAAAGAATGAAAGGAAAGAGTAAAGATATAATGTAGCAAGCACCAAATACATGTGTTTCAAATAAATGTTACACCTGCTGCTGCTGCTGTTCTTTCAATAAGCAAATTTAAAAGGTATACAGTAAATGAAATGCCGAAAGAACATACAATACCTTTGTTTTTAATCAAATCATGACACCACATAAAATCTAAAAACGTCTAATTTATCCAGTTTAATAAAAGACCTAGATACAGCATCATTGTTGTGTTTAGGGCAGACGCACGAGCTTCGTGACATGTTTACATTAATGTTTACATGTTTACAGGGGGGGGGGGTGTTAAAATGATCTAAAACAGTATACCATCGCTCTGTCTTTTCAAACTTCTTTTTGCCCCCAAACGAAGAACAAAAACGAAGTATATCGGGGCCTTTACACTAATGCAACAGATCTAGCTACTCAAACAGAAGTTGCCTGTCTGAACCACACACCCGTTTAGACAGCGAAGTGTAGAAATAAGCTGCTTTATGACACGTTTCCTTTTAAAACTGTGACTTGGCTGTATTTGTGCAATTTCCTTTTCAGACACGCTTTCCACTAAAGCTCCTCACTTATATATTTAAATACTACAAATTCTCAGAAATGTTTTCATGTTCTGTTCCAGCAATTATCATCTTGTACCTGTTCCATGTCATCTTCTGCTCTTAATGCCAAAAGCAAGTGGTTTTGTGTGATGTTTCATGCACAGTCGAGTCTTGCCAAGAGCCATTTTCCTCCCTCAAAGCGCCTCATTCATGCAGAACAGCTTGTTCTGGAAATTTGTGACATTTATTTGTGACATTTACAAGTCTCCCACCACCCATCCTCAACACATTCTACAGGGGCACCATCGAGAGTGTGCTGACCAGCTGCATCACTGTCTGGTACGGGAACTGCAGTGCTGCTGACCGCAAGACCCTCCAGCGGACAGTGAACACAGCTGCTAAGATCATCGGTGCCCCTCTCCCATCCATCCTGGACATTTTCCTTGCACGATGCTCCAGCAAAACCAACAGCATCGTGAAGGACCCACCCACCCCTCCCACAGTCTCTTCCAGCTCCTACCATCAGGAAGACGGTACCGGAGCATCAGAGCCCGCTCCACCAGACTGCTCAACAGCTTTTTCCCCAGGCTGTGAGAGCCCTGAACTCAAATCACCCCGCCCGCCTCTGACACCCCATACAATCCCCTACCTCCTGAAACATGGACCCCCCCCCCCTCCCCTCTCCTCTCCCCTCCCCAAACATCCCCCAACCTTACCACACCAGCGAAAAAACTGTAAACTTTTTTTGTGCAATGCAAGTGTGCTACACACAGGTGAGTGGGCCTGTAGTAACACACTCTCCTCTATGCACTA